>VWZO01016443.1:54009-149195 GCA_013396975.1 Bucco capensis | reverse complement strand
CTCGTCTAGGTGATCCTGCTCTGGCAGGGGGGTTGGTCTAGATGATCTTTCTAGGTCCCTTCGAACCCCTAATCTATACTGTGATACCATGATACTGTGCTGGCTCTGATCATTGGCTTTCACTGTGACAAGCACTTCATAAAATTTAGTCACTAGTAGTGGAGATTCTGACTGGAGCTGAACTCCCAAAGTCTGCCATTGTGAATCTCCCACCTGACTGAAAACTGTGCTCATGGTTGGAAATATTGCTATGAAATGGAAATAATCTAAGAAGTAGCTTGAACAGGAACCGAGACTGGAAAGTAGAGATGCAGTAGGAATTGCAGGTGAAACACTAGAAGACGGAGGAAGTTATTAAATGAGCAATTCAATGTCTGTGAGTAACACAAAATAGAGGAAAGACAGAACTAGGGAAAGAAGGTGGTAATACTTGAAATAGTAAACCTGACATCCTGAACAGATTCAAGTGTAGACAGTCACAAATGAATGACAGAGCCCTAAGCGGGGCTGTGACAATTTGGAGGGGGTGAGGGGCTAAGTTCCTTGGCTTAATAAACTTGAGAAACCAGAGAAAAGTTTAAGAGCCTTAAGTGGAAAGTTGAAAAGGTAAGGAAAAAGATGGATTTCTGCTAAACTTTTAAAATGGAATTGTAGGGGAATAAAGTGTGGCTTCTGTCCAAATATGGTTGATTTCTTTTTCTATCTATATTTTATTGCAAAATACCTCCAATATTTCTTTCATATTTTTATGAGGTTTCAAATGTCTGTGTAATGAAGATACTTATTTTGTTGTCTTTTAATAGTTGAGCTTGCCTTATCAATGGTTTTAATAAAACAAAGATGCAGTGGTTCGATTTACTGTACAATTTAATGTAATCATCTCCATATGATGACTTTACCCTGGACCAGAAAGGGAGTGTTCTGTAGAAATAAAAATATGATTATGATTGCAATTTTTTAATAAGATATTTACATAATAGGGTGTTTTGTTTCTTTTCTTTTAGAGAGATTGATTGTATTATAATTATTCAGTACTTAATTTCTACAAAGCTCAGTTGTAGATATTAGAAACTGATGCAATAGGGCAACATTCTCTATTCCAGGTGTTTTAAACAAATATTTATCTTTCAGGATTTTCAGTAAGAGAATGTTAACCACACAATCACCTAATCATTTGGGCTGGAAAGGATCTCTTGATAGCAACTTGTCTAACTCTGGTACCCAAGACTGTACCATTTTTGTGCCATAGTTTCACATATTGAAGAACAAACTCAGGGCTTTGTGGTAAGGCTGGAATGAGAGAATGAAAATTACACTAATTTTGAAGGGTCAGTAGAAATCCAGAAATTCTCTACTAAAGATTTGATTTTCAGAAGCAGAGATTAATCTAAGCTTCATAGAAGTCTCGAGCTGCATTTCTTTTGAAGCAGTTTAACAAGCAAGAAGCCTTAAAATGCCATATAATAGTGTGCATTTTTAAGAAAGATCATAAATGTTCTAGTAACTATCACACAGAACAAAAATTCTGAAACCTGGGGAATTCAAGAGAAAAAGGGCTGAAATATGGTATAGGCAACTGGAAGCAAAATGCTGGCAATAGAATTATGATCAATGACTTCAGTCAGCCCAAAATTCAAACTTAAACTGGCTCAAGACTTCTTGGTGAGATTTTCATAGGTGAGATTACCAGGTGTTCACCTGAGCTTGCAAGGAGAAGCTAAAGAAGAACACTGGATGTTATGCCATCAGTTACTTTTTGGTAAAATATGGTAAGTCAATCACAATGCCTATGGCTTAAAGAAAAAAAAAATAGATGTATGTTTTACATACCCTTCCAAAAGCATTATCATCACTCAAACTTGTTAGAAAAGAATCTACTGCAAAAACTCACATGGAATTTCCAGTGGATTTGCTACTTACACAAAGCTGTGGCTTAGTCTATCATTGCTGTTAACTGGTGTCTCACCTAGGTAATAACTGGAGAGCAGAGGGATTCACTATCATTTAAAACACAGTTAGGAACAGCAGTAACTTTTGCATGCAAGTCATTTAACATTGACCAAGAGAGTTTGTAATGTATTTCCTACATCTGTGTAGTCTTTAGAATAAAAGTGGAAAGCACTTTTGGCAAAAACAAGCAATAAAATCTTCTCTCACTGCATAGCAAATAAACAGAAAAGGCTCTTTGAGTAAGAACTGTACCAGCATTTTACAGAAGGAGGGAAACACACAGTTGCATTTCAGGGGAGTGTCATTGTTTTTGCCCACTACAAAACTTGTATGACTTGTGCTTCAATATCACAGATATTGACATCCTGATCAAAGTAACTGGACTGTATTCTGCCTAGTGGTGGCTGTTATCAGAGAGTAAAGCCTACCTTTCATTGATTCCTGCTGATTTCATCCCAATCCAAAGTATGACACAGAAATAATGATAATGCAGTGTGGTTTTATTTTGAAAAGAACAATCTTTCTGCTCCTGTTCCCCTTGGGATGGAATAGCAACCAGTGCATCCAAATAGAGAGGAAAAGATGGCACTAAATGAGTTTACATGTTAAATGGCATTTTACTTTGTCAGATTCCTCCATAATTCATTAACCAATGTGTTTTCCCTTACATTTATTTAACTGGTCCCTCAAAGAAAAAAAATATCAATTCAGTGAAGGAAAATGAAGGCTGAGTAAAACATATATTCAAAAATTGCCTGAAATATTTATTTTCATATTATATAAAACCGTGAGCATTTGTCTTACACATGAGTGCAGAAGTTACAAGAATTACTGCAGTTAAATCCCAGCTCAGAGTTAATTCTTTAAAATACTGCTTTTCCCATTTAATTCTTTAAATGCTACTCTTTCCTTTTAATCTAATTAAATGCAAGCTTCATGACTCCCCTAAGAGTCAAGATAATTAAAGAAAGACTTATATTTGTCACTGAATCTCAGAAATGTTCTAATGAGTGGATAAGAAGCCTTTGTAATTAACATGCTAATTGCTTGTATGCAAACGGCCTGTTGTTCGAGGGCTTTGAAAAGTGCTTGAAAACAGTTTGTTTGCCTTCCCTCTTAAGCAGACTAAGCATTCCCACTTGCAGTCTTGTTTACATTATTAATTTGCTTAGCAAATATTTTTAATAGCTAGTGTAAATAGAAGGAGTGGAAGCCTTGTTTGGAGAGCTCTTGTGAAAAGTGCTATTTTCTCCAGTTCAAGCAGACGAGCAGACAATCAGACTGAAATGTGAGTTTTCCAGGCACATAATAGACCCTTGGCTTATCAAAGCCTCTTATCTGATTGGAAAAAAATCAAAGGTAAACTTCACAACTAGTGGAATTAAAAGACGAATGAGATGTCATAATTATCAAAGTGGCTAATTTAGAAAATTAAGCCATTCACATAGGTGACATAATTGCTTGTCACAATCACTCTTTTTCTCATTAGCCTTCTCTTCAACACCTACCATACAGTGGAACATTCTTTAGTCTTGGAAAATATTGCCTATACTGTAATCCTTTAATAGCATAGCCCGTGAAATTAATGCAAAAATATACTTAGCAGTTACATTAATGTGATATAGTTGTGTGATTCTGTGTTTGATAATGTCTCATACTGTAAAATCTGGTATTTTGAATTTTGAGTATTAGGCTTTTTCTTGCTTCTTTTAAAATGATGCAAAAATTATGCAATTTAAAATTAATCAGTTAATTATGATGGAGGATTTAATAAGCCAGTATGCCATATGCAAATTCTTTTGACAGGATTATGCTTCCAATCACACAAGGTGGTTTTAGTATATAAGGATTATGAAGTATGTATTTATTGTGGCTAGAAGATTAAATTGTCCTCCTCACTTTCAAATGTATAGGAAAAATACTTTTATCCTGTATAGAATAATGTGTCTTTCTAATATTTAATGTTTCACTCTATGTTTATTTTCACTCAGTTTAAAATAACACCCCAAATCCTATTCCATATAAGAAAGTAATTTTCAGGAAGTAGCTACACTTCCCTGACAATCATATTGTTTATGAGTCAGCAAGTACAGAAATTATTAAAGACAATTTCTAAGAAAGGAAATGAGTCTGGTTTGCTATGCGAGTTTCAAGGCATGACATTGTAAATGGGCAAGGTTAAACATTTTGGATTAAAAACATGACTGTGAGATTGATTAGGGTCCTACAGTCTTGTAAAGTTGGTAGAACATAGATGACATGACTTATAGTTTGCTGAATTCAGAGAGATTACATTGATATCATTCATTTGAAGAGATAGTTCATCCTGGATGCATATAGTGAAGCTGTCATCTGTGCATTTCACAAATATTCATGTGACTAACATGTTTTGATTAGACTAACACTGAACCACACCATTGAATGGGTCATCTGCCTGAAGTGCTCTGACATCCTAAATTCAAAGCATGCATTTAAAAACAAGGTACAAAACCTGGAAAATAAAATAAAGCCAGTTAAAACAACAAAAAAAACCCCAAACCTAAACAAAAGAACCCAGAAAACCATAAAACACTCAACCTAAGCTTGTAAAGCTTGCTGTTTGCCACTCTGAATATTTGACATACTTAACATACGGAGCACTGAAACTCATATAGTAAGCAATTAGGCTCCTGACTATAATAAAAGAAAGTTAATATATCATTAGCTTAATTATAAACAATATTGACTTGACTCTGTATGAACAGACTTCTATACAATCTGCATGAATGTGCTTATTTAGAAATAGGGTCAACCCACCCTGTCTTCTCAACCCATAACTGGGCAAGATTTTAGTTCAGCAGTTCTATAAGGGAATTGGCTTCAGCCAACAGTGCCTCTAAAGCCAATGAAAAGCCCATTGCAGCGGAACTCACTCCACTTCAGCCTTCCTGCCCAGAAGGGGTAGGAGATGCTCCAGTCCCATTGTATCCAAAAGAAATGTTGGCACCATCCGTTTCCCTCAGTCTGCTCTGTAGTTTACTACCTTTGGAATTGGTTTTTTTCTGTTTTTCAGCTCATTCACAACAAAGGCGGCAAGCTTCCTAAACTAACTTTTAAAACACATTCCCACTATTCTCATGCAAAAAGAGCTATTTACAGGTCCATACAAAGGTAGCAAAATCTGCATATAAAAACATTTGGTTTAATTTCCTCTCCACTATGGAAGTCCTCTGACTTTCCCACCTTTTTTTTTTTTATCCCCACATTCTTTTGATCCCCTCGGTCTCAGGTTTTCTCTCCTTGCCCAGAGCCCTCCTTCAGTTTAGATGCCCTGGCCTAGACAGTCAAGAGCTCGCTCTCATTTAGAATAGCCCTGTTAAAACAACCTTTTCTTCTCCTTTTCTGCTTTGCGTTGTTGCCTGTATCCAGCTAACTCACAAGCTTTGCTCGCAAGCCTAAGGGCAGACGTGACAGTTAGCTCCCAGGCCGGTTAATATCCACAACTATCTCTGCAGGCTCCATGACATGCTCAGTCTTTTATCATTCTCATTGTTTTCCAAGGCACTTATCCCACGCTAATGACTTTTTCAGTTTTTTGCTGCCTCCGGATAAAGTATGTGATAGGTGCCACAGACTCTGTCAGAAACCCTAAACATTGACAGTTATAGTTACATGAAGGGTTCATAAAGTCAGAATTTGTAAGTTATGCATAGATTTCCAGACTGTCACGGGGAAGAATAAATATTAGGCATCTGCTATTTTTCTAGAAAGCATTTTCTTACAATAAATATTTCCAATATTTCCAATAGCTATCTGTCTGGTTTGAGGGAAAAGGAGAGGAGGCTGAAGATTCAAGGCTGTTCTGTTATCTTAATCTTCCATCACCTGCTATGAGGAGAGTCAGGTTCTGATCTCATTGATTGCATTGTGAATTTCTAGTACAATTTTGTTGAAGCAGCTCAGCCTCTACTGGCTTAACATATTGTGGACGCTGGCCAACAGTGTTAGATTTGAAAATACCAACACTGTTGAGGAAAAAATGTACACATCTTGCATGTCTCTCACTCTGGTAACTCATGCTTGCAGGTCTGTATTCTGCATGGGATTAGCCACACTCATTATTTGTCCAAATAGCTTTGAGAGAAAGCGGGCAGCAACCAAAAGCAAACGTGTCCTCCTCTTCCTTTCTTCCCTCAAGCATCTCCAGTGATATATTTGGGGTGTTCGGGGAGGTATGTCGTACACCTGACTTGTTTGCTGGACTTTCAGAGCTCTCTCTGCTAGCTTCTCCCTTCTCTTAACAAGTATTTTTTAATTACTGAGCTAAGAATGCTTTCATTTATTGTAGCATATGTCTGAACTAACTTTACTAAGTTCATTGCACCACACTGGTGACCTGTGAAACATTGAAATTATTGAACATGGACATAGCAGGTGTTTGGAGGGAAAGATGACTCAGTCTCACTGCCGTTGACTCAGCATCAGAAATATGATCTCACCATGCTCCATAAAATTTTTGCATGTAATCTCCTAAGAAAAAACAAAGCAGGAATGTAAGATGGACTTAAACAAATAATAGAAGCAAAGATGGGAAACAATGGGCCTGTGGAATCTATTTCACTGATACTGAAGGCTTGTGCTCACTGAGGTACAGCTCATTAGTATTATGATTTTTATGACTGAAACAGTCTGAAGCTGGACAGAATTTAGAGGTCTTTTTTTTTTTCTCTCAAACAACTGAAGTTGCAGAGCGGGCTGAGGAGATGAAATATCGTGTATTTCCCAATGCAGGTCCACCAGACAGTATGGAGTGATGGACAGACCATTTCTCTAGGGCAGTCAAGGTTCTCAAAGTAATTGGGAGCAGGAGTTGAAAGGCCACATTGTCCCTAGAAGGTTGCAGGTGTATTAGTAAGCTAGAAGACATAGAGGCAATTTTTGGAGGGACAACAGCTATATACATTACTCTTCTGCTGCTTTTCATCTTTTTGCCAGCTACCACCCAGTTACTCAGAATATTCTTTCCTTTCTTACCAGTTAAATTTCCTTTGCATACATATTTTTATACCCTGTTTATTTGCTATGGGTAAAGTGCAGCACTTGCCCTATTGTGGTTCAGGCTGCCAGCAGTCAGATTTCCACCAGGCTGCTGCTAGTCAACATCTCCTGTCTTTTGATATTCTTTTCTCTGTTGGAAAAAAGTCTCAAGCATCTTAGCAGTCAGCAAGAATCTGGAAGTAGGTGTCGATTTCCACCTCTTCCAGTGTCAGAAATTATCATCTAGATGGCATGTTGTCTATAAAGCTGAAGTTAAATCAAACTGAGAGATGGCATTTTCCTCTTCCACTAGACCTGCACCAAGACAAGGTCAGTTGGAGGAATACATACATCATGCGTGCTGATCTTAGGTGAGGAAACTTAGCTTCACAGGCAAGTTGTTAAAGAGTTGGGCCCAAAAAGTTATGGATAAATATATTCCATAGTCCTGTGGTTAAGGAAGGGAGGGATGCTTACTGAATGCTGAATGAGAAAGACATAAGAAGTATCTATAGAGACATTGAGGCAGCTGAAAAGCTAACTGGAAGTACAGTGCATCCTCTTCATCCTTTCCCAAAGCCCAGAAGAGGGTACTTTAGACAAATTTCCTGATGAATAGGACAGCTTTCAGAACAGTGCAGAAACTTGTCCTTGGCATCACACAAATGAGAGGGACCTATCTTCTTTGCAAATGCTTTTCTCTGGTCTTTGTTTTGACATTTACTCCAGTTTAATCAACAAAATTTTAAAGCACATTTGCTTTGATTAAAACTGGGATTAGTCTAGCAATAAAGATAGTCTCTCTAGTGGCTCATTTTGGAAATCCCCTGAAGAGTGATCAGATATATTTATGATGCCCTTTAGCTGTGTGCTTGATTTCCTTGACATAAAAAGGGGGGAGGGGAAAAAAGAAAAAGCTCCTGACTCTGTAAAGGTTTCTGTGGTTGTTATTGCTGGCCTGCAGCCACACATATTCTTATATAGTGGATCAAAGACACCAACACTGTTAGAGTTAGTCAACACAACACAGGCACTACTTAAACATAGTGCTCAAAACATTCTTTTTTGTTTCTTTGAAGGAACACCTTCTGGAGACAGTTCATCTTACTACTTCAATGAAACATAGTAATTTTATGTACTCTGACATGTCCTTGCATTTTTTTCCTGAGGACAAAAAGGAAGCTTTAATAGTATCCTAAACACATGTGAATAAAATAGTTAAGTGCATGATGTTTTCTTAACTGTCTTTTTTGTAGTTACATGAATCTGATTTGGTTTTTTTCCCTTGCTCAATCTCAAAATTATGATATAGAAAGCTAGAGACTGTAAAGAGTTAAATAGTAGCCTATGCTGGGTCCTTATTTAGAAGGAAAAGGTAGTTGTTTTGACATAGGTCTCTTAGCAACTAGAAATTTAGCTCTTTGTTTATTATAAAACACTTCAATTTTGAAGGAGAGGATTTACATTTCTCATTTTAGTTGCTCTCCTTGTCTTCCTCTCCATCTGCCTTGATGGAGCCTAAAACAAAATAAAAGAAAAAGGAAAAAAAGTTGTTTCCAAACATGAGTTACAATATTTTGCAGTGACAAGAAAGTCTTAATACTTGGTATTAAGAGATTTTTTTTTTTTTATTAATGGTATTTTAAAGGATCAGTACCTTCAATGTCTGGCACTTTCGAAAAAGAAAAACATAATTTTTGTTGCTAAATAAATTTTACAGTTTATGTTTTGTGGTGGTTTTGATTTGGTATAAGCTACTATTTTAAAGTATTGGTAAACTTACTGAAAGCAAAGTACTTCAGTGCACAGAATCATGCAATTAAGACAATATACTACATTGGTTTTTTTATTGAGCCCTCAAACAGGTTAGAGCACTGGCATGTTTAACCCCTCAATAGCATTTTGTCCTAAACTGAACCCTGTGTATGAGCTCATGTACCTTCCTGATGCAGCAGACTTCCTTTGCGTTTGAAACTAGCATTTTGATAGAAAACTACCATTTCATTTTGCAGAAAAATCCACTTATATCTATTGACCAATAAAACCAAGACTGTAACTGAAGCTCTAATCATTGTTTCAGCTGAAGGAAGCGATGAAGAATTTGGTGTGAGAGAGGATAACTTATGAAAAGCACAAAACATGAGGCCAAAATTACACAGCCTTCATCAGTGCTCCTCTGAGGACCCAGATAAGAGCAGAGGGTCTTAACTGAAGATGGGGACATGGGAAATACTCTTTGTCTGGGGAGAAGGAGTTGCAGGTATACTCAAGTGGTGCGAAAACTGAGGAAAGGAGGAATATGTGTAGGTGTTCATTATTCTGATTGTGATAACACTTATTAGTTCTACAGAGAAGGATGTTTGACTACCTGCTTTTGGGGCTTTAAGTGACTAGACTATGAGCCCATATTTCAGTAAATAATTTANGCCCTCCCTGGATCTTTGTTCGCGAAGCCTAGCCATACCAATTTAGCTCTGTGTAGTTTGTGTTTGGGGTCAAGGAAGTGGCAGTGCTGCAGCCTAACCAGAAGGAGGATAGTTCAGTTAGAAGTAGAGGTGGCAAAGTATCGGACTTGATTATGTATTTTTTCCTTTCCTAACTGATGATATGGAAGGAAGATTCCAGCTATATGGCATTTTCTGAATTAGACAAACCACTCATTTGCACACAATAAACCACATTTTTTTTGTATTGTGAAATTGAAAATATTACCTTCTAAAGCTTAATAAACATGATAAAAATTGTGAAAAATATGCCATTGATCATCTACTGCAAATTTATGGTGTGCATGTGCTTAATCAAACAAACAGCTACCTGAGTAACCATAATTAGCCCCATTAATCCATTAATTTCTTACCTTTGAAGATGAAAAATTGACACAGGTAGAGTTTTGATGATGAGGTCTAGTGCTGGTGTTCATACTGATCAGTTGTTCAGAAACATAAGCCATTAAGGAGAATAATATGCAGATGAGTTACTAGAGTTTTTATTATTTCATTATTTGCTCTTTTTTATTAGGGGATGCTATGATCATGTTACTAAACCAAGATAATTTATCTATTAATGAACAATGTAAATTGGTTTATGATTTTTTCTTTTTTTTTTTAATTACAAAAGGAGTATTTAGTAGTAATAATGTTTCTGAAAATTCCATATAGCTTTTCTAGAAACCTCATGGTTCCTAAATCTAAAGTAAAATTTAAATTGTTTGAAGCATCTATATAGTACAATACTGAAGTGATCTCCAGTTTTGAAGAGTCACCTTGAGGCTATCAATACACAAATCTAGTTGTGTATACAGTCATTGATTTTCTTTGCAACTGAATCCTAATGCTTTTTATATTGTAAGTATTAGACTATCCCAAGGGAAAAAAAAACCCAAATCTGCCTTTCCTAAGGAATGCCTGATTAGGTGTTATATTCCCTGTTCCTAAGTAATTAACCCAATCAAGAAGTATTTTGGGACATATTTTGTACCTGGCAAGAATGGGTGCTGTAGAAAAGGAAAATGTTATTAGAGACTGCTATAAGAAGAACTAAAAATTAGCCAGTGAACATAGATACAGCAAAGAGAGAACTCCACTGCAACAAAAATGTCAGAGGCATGTGACAAATGCTTCTACCCATCTGCTCCCCATGACCAGATTTAAAGCTCTTTTGGCCTACAATGTGGCCAGTTAACCTGATGGCCAGGGTATTTCCAGCCAATGGCAAGTTGCTTCAATTGGGCTGGAGGTGGTGTGGGTTTGTCCTGCTCCTGCTCCATGGGCAAGAGCATTCCAGCTTGAAGTCCTGAACAGGCTCCCGAAAATCACATTCTAGTATTAACATCATAGCAGCTAATGCTTATCTAAGTGTTGTTTTACAGACCATACATAGTACAGAGTAGCTTTTGCTTGATGACATTAACCAAAACCTATTCAATCTATATTTCTCATTCAGTAAAAGCAAGAAAAATGGTGTAATCTGTTTCCAGTTGCTAAAAGCTCTTGGTTAATTATATTTCTCCAAAATGTAAATTAAACATGCAATGATGACTGTAACAAATGAAAGGAAGTAATTTTATCTTTTCAATTATTTTATCATTAGGTATGTCCACATCAGTTTAATCTAATGTGAAACTAACTCATTTGTGCAATTAATTAATTTTTATATACAGTTCCCAGACTCTTCATCAATAACCACTAGGAGGGCTAGATAAAGGTTTCTGCTACTGAAACATCACTAAAATGAAAACTGTGATGCTTATCAAAGTCTACACAACAATGACTGATATATAAGTTTTATACATCAGTGAAAACAGAGATATGTTACAGTGAGGCTCTCATCTCCCAGCCATGCTTTGGGCCCAATGCAAGCATGTTGCTTTTGTAGGCAGCACTCATTAACTAAATCCAGCTCTAATGTCTCATCCTCTCCTGCTGAAAGATGTAGGATTTGACTCTGTTCTGGAAGTCATTTTTGTAGTACTTGTAAAACTGAATGTCTGCCACATTGAAGTTACTACTAAGTACCTTCTTTACCTTTATCATTGGCAGAAATGGCTAAAATACACAGCCCACCTAGTAAGTTGAGCATGTACTTTTAAGTACTTAACTACAGCCTTCAGGCTTTGAGTTTCTCATTTTGAATAAGTTGTATTCACAGTTTAGCCTCATCTTGCCATTTTTTATCATATCATTTATTTCTGCAAATGCTATTGCTTTTTGATCTGTTGGACTCTTGTACTTACTTCAAGTCGTCAGTCTTCAGTGAGTAATAGAATTAGTGAATTCATATGATAAAATAACACTTAAAAAGACAGTATGTATTTTTCATTGATGAATACTGTATTTCATTGACACTATACACTCACCTGAACCATTGCAGATTAACTGGTCTCCTTTTACATTAGATCATAGATGATACAAGACATACTTTCTTGCAAACAAAAATAAGTCAAATCAATAGGAGAATTGTAATCCTTGTAATCCTTCTGATGTAAACAGGCCTAGATTTTACTCATGATTTGGCAGAATTCACACCGAAGCTGCTTGTCTTTGCAGGAATATGTATGGTCTGTGCAGTTTTTGGCGACTCGTGACTCTCTTCTGACTTGATGAAGCTGATTCTCTTACACTTTTCAGACTAATGCAAAGTGAATAAAAAGCAGCCCTTAAACCAGAGTAAATCTCATAGAGTAACAAGCCATTGTTCAATGAATCTCACAGTTCTATTGAGGTGAAAGATTGGTGAATAATTCACCCAATGAACTTAAGTTTATTACCATAAACTCTCAGGCAAATAGTAAATAAAAATAAATGAAATAAACAGAAAAAATCTGAATAATTTTATTATTTTATATAGGAACAGAAGTTCTGTGGGCTCAGAAGTATCTTTATTATTCTTCCATGAGGAAGGAGGAATATATATGACACTGTGCAATCACAGTAACAGTCTGAAATGCTTTTAAAATGACAATCAGTTTTTAAACCAAGCTGTGAGCTAAGCAATTATCTTCCTTTACAGATGGGTAAACTAAGGCACAGAGGAACTCAGTAATGGCTCAGCCTTACCCACAGTCACTCCAGTTCTCTTTCCTACATAAAACACAAAGAAAGCAGTTTTGTTACATATTGGCACATATTATACACAACCAAAATTGCATGCTTGCTGCAAGTGTAATTTTAAAATGTTAGTAAAATCTAACAGAGGATGCAATGTTATACATTTCTACATTTCATATGAATCTTTGTTCTTATACTTTAAAATACCCTCAGAGCATAAGGCAGACAGAGAAAATCTATGTAGCTGCACAACCTGTAACTTCATGATTTGAATCAACTTATTGTACAAAGTAAGAGTCTCTCTCAGTCAAGGGAACCTCACTGCATTCATTACTGGGTTGAGGGGTACAGTTAGAATTCATTAATTAGAAAATTGAAAGCCTGGGGCACTCTTACAATGCTAAATTTCATCTAATGACTCTTTCTGGTGACCAACACACATTGATTTTGGGCAGTTCCTAGAACAAAGTGGATTCTTGGAGTTCTAACCCTTTGCCAAAACCATGAAAATTTAGCCAATACTATAAAAGTAGGAACTTCAGATCGACTTTGGTTCCAGCATCACTGTGCTTCTGTCTTCTCAGGAGTAAAAGTCCAAAACTGTCTAATATTTTAATATTTGTAAATCTCCTTTCTTCTTGTTAATAATCTAAATTACTAGGGCTACATAGTTGAAACCTGGGACATCTCTGCATCTTCCTATGTCTTTCTTGGTTAATTTTATGAGGAAATACATTCAGTGTCTGATTAACTGATCATTAATCATTGATGAGTGTGAAACTCATTTTTCCAGTATTGCATTGCCTCCCCTATTTCATGTGAGATAATAATATTCTAAATCCTGACACAGTTGAAGTATAGACAATTTGTACACGACCATGTAAGTAGAGATACACATATTAAAGAAAGCCTGTTGTTTGTATGGTAGAACTAGCAATGAGTTATGGCTCCTAAGAAACAGAACATCATGTTTCTGTCTCCAAACAATAGAACTGGCACAGACCTTTGTACTACAGGACCCTATTTCTCAGGAAATGAAAACGGATAATTCACAGCATTCCTAATCATACAGAAAATGTTTTGTGTGAGAGATTATGGATTTGATAGTGTCAATCTATGAACAGGCACAAGAATTATAGTGACTTGATTCAAGGACTTCAAACAGAGTGAAAGAGAAAATAAGCACTGTAAGATAAAACCTTGCTCTATGCCCAGTTTGGAGTGTATAGAGTTTTACATGACAGAAGTTTGAATAGGCTTGCATTTAGAAATTCACAAGAGGTTTCAAGAAAACAACAGACCATTTTTTTAGTATCAATTTATTAAGTTGTGGTTAAAATTTAAGTGAAATTATGGGATTATGTTATTTTAATTTGGTTTACCTTACTAAATGACAGACTTCACTTTAACTTTCTGATATACTTCCCAGTATTTGATTCTTTGGGGTAAACCACGACAAGATTTACAGTTCAACATAAAGACCATGAAAATTGCTGGCTACTTCTAGTTTAACAGAAATATTCCACTTATTTTAGCTGAGATTTTTTTTTCCTGATTTGAGGTTCATTCAAAATGTAAACTCTGTGAAAACAGGAATGGAAATGTTTCAGTTAGGCCAAAATAAATGTGGACAGAAGCCCACACAAGACACGAGAGCTCCCAGAGAAACCATGCCAGTTTTAAGCCTGATAACATTCTGGAATTACAAATTCCAAAGTTATTTAGTCATATCCAGAATTTCCAAGTATGTCCTTACTAATTAGTAAGAAATATTTTCTTCAAACCACCCACAGTGGACTTCTACATGGTCCTTTTCACTGTGGGTAGCTTTCATAGCAAAACCTAGAAGAGGTAGATTAGAAGACTTCTTAGCCTTTAAAGGTCTCAGTCAGTGCATTTGATTTATTTCATGAACCTTTTTGTTTTACTGCCCTTCACTTCACAAGATGGCTGTGAAATCAGTCTGCTGTGAATGAGTTGTTAGCAAAAGCATTCTAAAGGTAAGTGGTAAGCATTAATATGGCAGGCGTTAATATTTCTACAAACATCGAGTAGAAAAGGAAGGAGAGGGAAAATAAATCAACTGACATCCAGATCAACTGGTTTTGATCTTGATGTGTTTATGAAATGAATTACAATTCTTCGTTTGCAAGATTATTGAAGATCAATCTGTCTGGACATAATTACCATGTGATTAATATGAATAAACTAAGCAGAAGAACAGACATGATAATTTCCTTTCATTCTATTACATGGATGATCTTTGTTTCAATGTCAAATAAAATTAAGTTTTGGCCTTAAAAGTACATAGCAATCTTAGGATGCATTTAGGATAATAATTTTAGAGGATTTGTTTGGCTGGTGGTCATTTTTAAATAATGTCATGTGCATCTTTAATATCTTCTGAAAACCTTGGTGACAAATACCAACACTAGGCTGTGCTTTAATACTGTCAGATTTTTAATTTCAGAAAGTGTAAACATTGCCAAGTTTTGAAGGTCTGAACCAAGGATACTGACATAATTTTCAAAGGCATGGGTAATACCTCAGCACCTCCCTTCAACATAAAACCCAGAGATCTGACACAAGCAAACCTCTCTGTAATCCACTTCATGCATAGCAATTCTGTCACACATGCTTCCTGATTATTAGTGAATCCACATACTGCCTTGTGTTTTGCATATGAGGTTCAGGTGATGTATTTTATTGCTGATTCTCTTTCACCTGTATTTAGTTCCAGTGACATGGAAAACACTGCAGCCAATTGTCCTTATTACAGTCCCTGTGTATTTCTCCCCAGTGCACTTGCATGGGGGGAAGATGTGAGCATGGAGTGTACTTAACTGCCAGGCTGAATGGCTCTGTAATGTAGCTTCAGCATGGCATAAATTAAGCTGTCATTTTTTTGGCAGCAAGTGCAGAGAGGCGATTTTCCTGTACTGTAACATTTGAAACAACAATTTTCTGGCTCCAGTAGTAACTGACAGTTCTGTGTGATACATGCTCAATGTTTGTGCATCAGAAGCTGCAGCTGGAAAAAAACCTTCAGGGTAATGTATTGTCTTTATTAGCAAATCGAGCTGGCAGTCACAGAACACTAACATTTCCTAACTCTTTTCAAAGAGCCCGTCACTCACATCCTAAAAAAAATTGTACTTAAAATTTATTAGGTTCCATCAAGGTATTTATCTGTGTTAGTTATATGCAAAACACTGTTTTTGATAATGACTTCAGTCCTATTTTCATTAGGAAGATTGCTTACCCAGAGAGAGCTGGCCACTGGCTTTTTACTGGTGACATGTACAAAGATGATAACTTGAAGGACAGCCAGGTTTGGAAATGATCTTGGAATGCTTGGCCAGATTCAGGCCGTTGAAGAAGGAGGATGCTGATGAGGTGCTGACATGATGGGCAATGAAGGAATCAGCCTTCTTCCAGCATGCCACTATCACAGCATTCTGCACATATCCTGCCACAAGCCACGAGGGAAGTCGTCCTTTGCTGTCTGGCAAGATGTAAGAGTATGCAACATCTTTTCACAGAGGAGAGAGAGAGAGAAGGAAATTAAGGAGTCAACTTAGTGAAAAGTCATTTTATTAAATATATAAATTTTGCAGTGTTCTGTTTCAGAAGTGTGGTCAATTTTGACATTGCTTTTTTAAGGATCCAGAGAAACATTCTGCTTTTCTGGTACGATGCTGAAATCAGGGGAATTACACTAGATTTGCAGTTGTACAAGTCAAGGTAGAAATCAGCTCAGTGTATTACCCAGTCACATTTCTATCATTGCCAAAAAGCACTTGCAGTGCTCCTTAAGCATTCAGATATTTTGACACCTGTATATACCTTCATTACCTCCAGCCTGAATTACTGCCATTCCTGCTAATAGGAGTCCTGGCAGCCCCTGTGAGCAGACTTCACTACATGCTGCCAGGCACTTGTTGTCTGTTTCAAATATTTTGGCCATAATGCTCACATTTTTAAGTCATTCCTTCAATGTATAAGTTCACGTTGGTGCTGATTTTGAGATCTGACTCTTAACTTCAAAATGCTATTGAATCTGGAGCTACAAACGGCATAAAAATCCACGTTGTCTTTGATTGTCTCTCCTGGTCTGCACTTTCCTGGGTCTTTACTGAGCTCCTCAAAACTATCTATGAGACTTGGATGTCCAGTTTCCACAGACACAAAAGTTTTCCAGTGGTGCTTTGAGAAGGCTTGGCTTCAGTAGCTGTATACATGGAAGATTTCCATCTTTGCCTATTTGGGTCAGAAGAGGAGGAAGAAAGAAATGTGATTTTCAACAAAGAGCTCAATTTATGGGATCATTGCTGCCAAGGAAAAGAAATCACCTCCTCTGATTTTTAAGTAAGACCTAAATATACTGCTGCCTTGCCAAGTTTGCCATTGTTCACATCCATGTTTGGCTGTGTGTTAAGTTTAAGCTGCAGCAATATGAATTGGCACCTGACTTTTATTGTAGAGCCACTTAATCTTACTGATATGATTAAGAGCCTGTAAGTGATTTCATTAGAGTCTCAGATTTAAGAAGTTTAAAACCAAGCCATAAAAATAATTTTTGATTGAGGCTGAGCAGATATGATCTTTTTCCAGGATTTCACTTTTACAAATACTACTTTTTCTGAGAGGTTTCCTTCTTTCTAACTCTTCACTTGGCTATCTCAAAATGATAACTCGCCAGAAGAGTTTCTGAGCTTTCATAATAATAATTGTTACATGGCAGAACTATAAGCTTATTTTAGAGCCATCAGGGAGGACAACAGAAATTGTCTTCCTTCATGCCTTTACCCCAAACAAGACTGTGCTTTAGCATTGAAGCCTTTGTTTTCCTTGGCTTTCCCAAACCCACTTTTTGGTTTCTGAGATGTATTCCATATCCAGTAAAAGCCACCTGAGTGCATACAAAACTAGAGAGGGATGACCTCCATGTGGTGAAGCCTGGAGAAAGCTTGTGCTGCTTAAACTTACAAAAGGGTTAGTGAGTCAAGGCAGTGTGATGCACCTGCTCTTGTTCCTCTATTTTTCACTATTGGAAAGTATTTTGTTTCGGGAGACAATCTGACTGGGAAGCTTTGGGTTCCTACATTCTGATAAACTGAGTGGTTACATATTCTATAGCTAAACTGCTAAAAAATCCTTTTTTCCATCGAGTATAAAACTTTATATTCTCTTCCCCATAAAAAGTTAAACTTCTTTGGTTATTATTATCATCACCTCTACCTAGCTGAAAAAATGCTGACATATTTTGTCTTTAGGCCAGTAGGGATTTTATAGTCAAACTTAATTTCAAGTAGAGGGCATTATATCAAAAAAAGGATATTTTTTTTCCCTTGACAGCTGATGACCATAGTGCTTCCAAATTTAAGGCTCTGGAATGAGCTACACAAAACACAAATAGTGGGATTTCATTCTTAATTAGATTTTAGGTTAATCAAATAGTCTGGAACTCACAAAATTGTAATGAGTGGGAGGTGCTTGCCTCCAAACATGCCAAGCAAATTGTCAGTTACATACAATACACACACACATAAACTTACCCTTCCAAAAGAAAAATATGGATGATGCACACAGAAATAGAAGTATTATGGAAACTTAGACTACAGCAATGTAAGCTTTGTATTCCAACACATTAACTGCAGCTTTACGTAAAGCTAGTACCTCAATTAATATTTATTCTTGCCTCTGAAAGAGAAAAAAAAAGTTTGTCAGGTCTAGAATATCAGATTATGCCACTGCAGCTTTAACGTGAAGGTTTAATACAGATCTCTTTGATCTACAGTTTTCCATCTTTTTATAGTTCTAGATCTCAGAAATAATACTTCCAAAAGTGCTGTTATGCATCTATTAGATTATTCCATTGTCTGACCCTTAGTAACAAAAATTTCTGCACCTCAAATTGCTTCTATACAAGAGCAAATTTAGTCAACCCCTGAAGAGAACCTATACCTTCTCATTATAGGGCAGCAGCAGTGAGAAAGCAATTCACCAAGCTATAGGGTTGGCAATCACCCATATTTTTGTGCTATGAGTAAATAACTCCAATTGATTTAATCATAAAAGAATAACAGGAAAACTACATTGATTTCCAAATCCCTAATGCGAACATCAGAATATATTGATTAAGTTACAAGTAAAAAGGTTGTATCTATTTGTATGAACTGAAGAAATATCAATATTTGATCATTAACACAAAAATGTGACAATTTGTAGTCATCTCAAAATGGACTGAAGCAGCGTTATGCAGTGCTATGGTTCAGTCTACAGAGGTGAACACAGTAATGTGCTATAATATTCACAATCTAAGAGAGAAAAATCCATACTTTCAGGCAAATGCAGCCCCTATTAATTGTAATAGATTACTTACATAATCCTGTAGAACCAGTAAATAATCTAGCATTGTTTTTATTAAAGGAATCAACTAGCAATAAACGACTCACTGTTAGTCCTATAACTGTGCTCACCACAGCAAGTGATCAGTGCTAGCTAAACTAAACAGTGTCAAAACAGCAAAGTAAGAATATAACACAGAACATAACTCTTTTGGAAAAAGGATCTAGTATTTTCCCATGGAGATTTGTAAGTGGTACAGTCAGCAGCACTGCCGAGCTACCATGTTTTTTGGGAACTATAGCTAGTTACGCCATGACCCTTAGCAAGAGTATGCATCTGAACTCTGTGGAGATGGCTGTGGAAGGAAGGAATCCATATGAACCTCTCTCTGGTAGAAACAATGATTGCAATTTGCATATTTCCTAATGGATTTCTGCCTGGAAATACAGTAGCTCCCACATGTGCATGGAAATCACTGCTGAACATCAATCCAGCTTAAATCTCTCAGCAGAGCAATTCTAGAGAAAATCACTGCAGATATTTGTCACAGTCAGTATTTGGATAGAACATTTGGACCAGGAGAACAATTCATGGAGGTTTCCATGGTCAGTGCCATGGTGTGAAAGAGAATGCCATTTTGGTTGGCGAGTGACACAAAACATGAAGCCACACTGTTGGTTAATTACCTAGTGAGGGGGAAAATGCTGTCCATTGAAGCACCAACCTTTTTTTGTTAAAACTCTTTCCAAACAAAGCCAGAATAATTAAGAAAAATTATCATATGTCATCTCTGATTGCCATATTGCACCAGCACTGATTTAAAACTACATACTTCCTCAGAAAAAATGAATCATTGAGAAAGTATTTGAGGCCTCTGCTGTAACTGATGCAGTATATCATGACGTACCAACTTCTTCTGGAAATCGTGTTTTATGTAGCCCAGCTTCCAATCCATTGGATATTAGGAAACTGGTGCTCCAGAGTTCCTTAATATATATATATATTTGAAAAATACTTGGAAATTAAGTTTGATTGATTGGTTACCAGACACAAATTCAAATTTTTGAAAAACAATCCTACTTACTCACATTTTAGTGCCACAAAGCTATTACGTATTTAGTTAAATAAGAGCAATAAAGAACTCTAAGAGTCTACAGTAATTTCCATGTTTGTTGCACTGTTTAAGCCCTGTCATGTATCTGTAATAGCTTTAACAAATACAATCTACTGCAGCGTATTGTGTTTCCAGTGTTAAAACAGAAAAGGCAAAACAGGCAGAGCAGTGTAAATCTTCATTTAAAAAAAAAAATATTTGATCATCAATGCTTTTCACATTCCCTTCTTTACTGATGATATTTGGCAGCTGGGTCACTTCACATCTATTTCTTGGACTCTGGCTGTGGGAGCTAGAGCAGCAGACTGCTGACAGAACTCATTGCTGTATCTCTGAGCCAGTCTTTCCCACATCCTGATGTTTGGCTTTTTCCAAATGAGAATTTGCTTTTTAATTAACAGACAAACAAAGAAGGAGGCTGTTTGTTCTAGAACAAGGAGTGCCTGTTGGTCAGCATCCTAGGACAGCTGGTGAAGGGTGGAGAAGAAAGAATTTAATACGGAATTGAGTTTGCTTTCAGATACTGATCTCTCAGTGAGTCCCTGCACAGGACAGACAGCCAGGGCAGGCAGAGCCTGTGGGCTGACCTAGGGGAGCTGCTGCCTTTGTGTTATGGGCTTTTGGCTGCATTTCCCACAGCAGTGTGGAAATTGCAAACTCTCCAGTGATCTACTGCTCCATAGGGTAGGACGCATCTCTTCTGCTCTGCTACCAGGTGACATCTTCCCATGGTAAAGTGGCCACAGCAGGAGTTGTGTTAGCATGCTCTACAGCAAACATTGCTATCCAACTTGTGAGTGACACAACATCTTAGAAAGCAGTCAGTAGAGGCCCAACTCTGAAGGCAGTTACTGACCCACACAAGACTGATGCTTACTGCACTGCATTGCAGCAATATGGAGCTCACAAAGGAACTGCAACAACCAGAAGGAGCATGAAATGGTGTAGTTAAACTACCTCTCCCGTTAGCTAAACCCCAAAATCCTCTAGGGATGTGCCAATAGCAGAAATATTCCCAGGATAATTACATTGCCCAAGAGCCTCATACTGTGCCAGCAAAAAAATGCAGTTTATATCTAATCCAGAATTCTATTATTCTGTAGTCTATCAGTGAAGAATTCACTCTACGAGCTTCACCCTCATGTCATGACTTTTCATCTAAAACATTTAAGCATGGCTCGAGCTGTCTTCTGGAACAGGTTGTTTATGTGGAGTAAAACACCAGCTTACCTGAATAAATGCCCCACAGTTTAAATTGCATTCGAATGTGACTCACTGTGCACAAATCTGAGACAGTTAAACTGACTATTAGTTTTCCTCAGTGTTTATTCCTCAGTGCAGTTTTGTGCTTCAGTTACCTCTCTGAGAACATTATATTGCCTGGACAACTGGGGTGTAATTTTCACCAAATCTATTTAACAGCTACTGTAGTTACCACACAGGTGATGAAGGGGCCACATGTGCCCCAGGAGCAGGTTAGCTATGAAGCACTACATTATCAGCACTCTGAAGCAACAAAGCACTCACTAAGGATGCAGTAGTTCAGCCTGGAAAGGACTACACAAGGGTTTTTCTCAGTGCTGCCTGCCTGCCCTACAGCTTCACATCCCACTCTGCCACAGCCGTATCAGCAGAGATGGAGAGTGATGTAAATATGACCTAGAGGTTTATCATTTCAAACACAGTGGCATACTTAAATTTATATAGTCCTACAAAGCCAAAGCACTTATTATTGCTGTAAAGATGTTTAGTCTCAAGTAAATGTTGCAAGAAGTCAAATAAGCTAAACTAGGATAAAAAAACCTTGATGCTAACATAACTGTGTCTGTACTACCAGTCTTGATATAACATTTCCAAACAAATTATTTTTGCCAGTAAAAGATCTATGTATTCCTAGCGCTTATGTTTCTGGAATACATGACTTTGAGGGCAGAATATTCTGTGAAGAGCTGCAATGCACTGAAGAAACAGCATCAGACTCAAAAAAAGGAGAGGGGAGGAAAATACAAGTAAAATATGTGTGTGGCTTCTGTAATACTAAGTCTGAAGAAGGAACCTTCAGCAGACTTGTTATTCAGTGGTAGACTATTGAACAGTCTTACATAAGCCATTTCAATGACACTTAAACTAAGTGAAAAGAAAAACAAAAAAAAAATCCACCAAACAAAACTCCCCAACAGCAACAAGAGTAAAAACCCACTTAGTTTACAAAGCTTCTAAGGACAGATCTTCACTGTAATCATGTAATCATGACTAACTGCAAATGTAAGATCATTCATACAGATAATCATCCTTTGGGAAAAAAAACTGTTGGTCTGTATAAATGTGGTTTGAAAATGTTTTCCTTCACTTTGCTTCTATCCTACATTCAGTTCTATCCTATAGGCAATCCATCATAAGTACCTGTCTAGCAGACTTACTCATTTTAAGATAACTCACATCAAGTAGAGGCTCTTTAAGAGGTGACAAGATCCCATTTTGTTTACTTGACCCAGCTGCTTTTCTTCCTACACACTATCTTCTCCAGTTGTAAAAATTCATTCACAGCAGGGAACATGATGGTCCTACCTATCTTCAATTTATGCAGTGTTTTAAATGGTGCCATCATTGCAGGTGTGGCCAGGCTTTTGTTGAGGCTCCTTAAAAAAAACCCAGAAAATTCTGATCTACCTGCTTGAATGTGTCAGGAGCCCATTTGTATGCATGCAGCTAATGTGCTAGAAATAAAAGCCGCAACCTGTCACATAAACTCCTGCACCTGTATGAAGCAGTTAAATTGTTCCATCTACCATTATTCTCAGAGATCAAAGGGCCCTCACTGTGAGGGGCTCAGAAGAAATAAAGCAAATGATAGACCTACTTGTCCTTGAGCTAAAAAAGAAAGGGTGGGGGAAAGAAAGAAAAGTGGACTAGTTCAACTACCTGAAGGAGCTTTTGTTTGGCATGGGCACAACATGAACGCATTCTTTCACATTAAGACCCAAGAGGAAGAAATTCATTCACCCTTATTATAGTGACGTAGCTGTGGCATTGATGTGTTTTTAACCTTGAATAATTGTTGTCTCTAAAGCTCCAAACAAGTTTTATCCTGTCCACAGGTCAGTTTTGTTACAAAGGCCAATTAGTGGTGCTACCTTAGCCTGCAGCAAAAAGCCAAGTAATGGTGGGGCATGCCCCATCCAGAGGTGATGAATAGCCTGTAGAGCTATAATTTGAGAAGGGGGGAGGGGAGCTTTGAAGCATTTACCTTACATGGAACTCCATTGTCACTGCAGGCTGTTTGATCTTTAAATAATTTACTTAATGATCTCACCATGGGAGCAATTGGCAGAGCAAGATTAGGTTGTAAGGGCCTAATGGACATGGGAAAACTTAAAATTACTACAAGAGAGGTATGTACAGAGCTGATTTTTTTTTTTTCTGTGTAGATTCGTGATTTATATGGGGAGAAAACTACAAATTATTGTATTTTCTTGATGTATTCTGGTAGAGGAAATAAGCAGAAATTCCGCGTCTAGTGAATGTTTCAGAGAATTTTAATCCTTACTCATTTAATCTTTGTGGTTTTGTTTGACTTCTCCTCAAAAAAGAGGTGACCCAGGAAAATTATTGTTTTATAATAGATTAATAGGTCAGCAATAAAAACCTCTGGCCACCATGAATAGACTGTTGTTAAAAGGTCATGGTTAACATAATATTTCATTTTTGATAAATAAAGGGTTGGAAAGTCTGGGGCCGAAGCTTGTGAATGGAAAAAGTGTAGCATGACCCCTTTTACTCAGTAAATATTGCAAAATATGAATTATTAGCTCAATTTGTAACTTCATGTGAAAACCATGCACCATTTTGTAGATACAAGATTTGGGATGTTCTCCAGTATCCTGAAGATACTAGTCAGTGAGACACTCTTTAATTACTTGCAGATAACAATTGTTGCATTTGTGCAGTATTGCACTTGATTGCATAGGAAATACTAAAACCAAAAATGTTATTTAGACCACTAGGAGAACTGGAGAAATTTTATTATAGAGCCCTGTATAATAATTTAATATCTGCTTTTCTAGATTGATACCTTTATGTGAAATCAAAAGCATTAGGAAGAGTTTGAGAGATACCACAGTTTCTAAACCTCTCTATTTTAGATAATTAAGGGTAAACCTTTCAAATGTCTCTTTATATTCAAGTAAAATATCATATAAATGCAAATAAAAAGGGCGATAATTTTATCTGCTTTGTACATATGAAAAGTTTTTTAAAAAGTTAGTACAAGATGAGTAGTTTCTAGCTCTGAACCAGGAAGCAAGTGACACAGTATCTCTTACTGGTTTGGATTAAGATGTGGATTTAGAACGTTACCTCTTTTAAGAGATTTTGAAACTTCATTTCTTCAAGGTTCCTGCACTTTGAGTTGTTCTTTGCACTTTTTCAGTCCTCTCTTTCCTCTCCCTTACACTGAAAATTGAAAGAAGAGTAACACTCAATAAATTGCAGAAGACTACGCTGAAAAAAAGGTGTCTTGTGAGGACTGAGAAAGCCAAAAAACTACCACCTGCAGTTTTTTGAAAAAGCTTGTCAGTCAAAACATGTTAAAACCTCAAGGTGCAAGGTGCCAAGGACAAGTCTGATAGTTCCTATCCATCTGCTTCTACCATGGGAGCTTTGACTTTATGGATTCTTGGTTGACTAGTTGGTTGGTTGGTCCTTCATTTCTGTTGCATTTTGGATGGAGAAGAGCCTGACAAAGAGGCTGGCAGAGTTGAGGATATCTCAACAACAGTGGAAGTATAGGAGTGGAAACAGGTTGTGGAACAGGCCTGACAGCACAGTCCTGCCCCAAAACTGAACACATTTCATGTGGGTTTGGAGAAAAAAAAAAGAAACATTGAAATTGGTGCAACAGTTGAGTGAGAAAAGCAGTGTTTGTTATCTTTACAAGCAAATCTACAGCACTGATGGAAATGTAGGCTATTGACTTCAGTCACTGACATTGGAAAACACATGGTATTTAGGTATGGTTAAGTTAATTTTTTTTTATTTGCAGACTCGTCTGATAATCTAAACATGTTGATTTTTACAGCCACTTCTTCTATTCCATTCATTATATGTTTGATGTAAGATACAGTCCAAGCTAGGGACAAAAAGTAAAGCTAGAATAAACAATAAATTTAAAGTAATATTTAATGGATTGGCACTAATAACTTATTCAAAAACTGAAATTCTGAGTTTAGCAAGTATGATCATGTATTTTTAAAATTCACCCATGCATTTCTAAAGGATTTAAATATGGATGGTGTTATGTCAGACAGTGGTCCCTGTGCCACTCTCACAAGTACACCTCCAAATTTTACCCTGTGAAAAGAGCTAAAGAAATGTTAAATACTTATGAAGCTTTCTGAGCAGTAATGGATAGGTGTCCTGAGCTGAAAACAATACTTTCCAGGCAAAAATTGGATCTCTAACTTAAATAAAAAGAATTGTCCAAGAAACAATATTCCTGCCCTGCCTCATGTCAGATTATGAGAATGGTTAGAATTTATACTGGATGACAGTAGTTAAAATTATCACCATTTAGTGCTGCTATGACATAAAGTCGTGAATACGAACCCAATATGTTCTTTCATTGACAGAAACAAAAGCAGAAAGAGAATAAAAGGGAAAGAGAAAATGGGGTAGAATGGCCAAAGCATAGCCCAACAGTGAAGGAGCTGGAGCAAAGGGAGTAGAGGAGGATATTGGCATGCTGCTGTGTTTTTAAGAGGGAGGAATCTTCGCAAAACAGCAGCCCTCAGAGCTGGCACAGTTCATCTGTAGACAAATACCTTCGAAACAGCTCAGAAGTCTGCTCCTTACAAGCTCTTTGTTTCCTGACTAGTAAAAAAGTAACAGAGGTGCTTGGGAAGAGTGAATACCTTCCAGCAGTGTGCATCACAGAATGGTCCACAGAGTATCTCAGCTCTGCAGGACACTCAAATGCATAATATATCAAACAACATATGCATCAAAACTTCTCTGTGCTGCACTGGGTACGTGACTGATTTCTGATCATGAATCTCTCCCTGAAGTTCTCCCTGTCCCTGGTAAATGCAGAGAAGGCTAGTAGGCATGGCTTAAACAGCAGCTCATATCACTCTCTTCCACATTAGTCTGGCACTTTTCTGTATGATCATTTGCAGACAGGGTAACTGAAAGGATTTAGAGGGCTGGTTCAGTGCAGAAGCTGGTAACAAGGCGAGCAGAAGACCTGCTGCAGTAGCAGGTTTTGATCAGGAAAACACACGAAAAGCTTACATCCTTCAATTCCTTCTTTCTTTTCATCCCCATTTTGTGACATCTGATCCAGGCACAATGGAGGACTTGACTCTACATCCATCCTGAACACAAACATAGGACACAAAGCTGTGTAAAGTTTGTTACTTTTTGCCATTAACGGGGGGAAGATTAAAAGAATCAGAATAAAAAAAGTACTTTTGAAGAATATACCCTTTAACCTGTCCATTCAGTGATATTCCAAGAATTTCCAATCAATATGGACATTCAGGGACAATCAGGGAGACAATCCTGTTTTTCTCCTCCAAGGAGGAATATTGAATGTACTAACATTACGTATGTATATATACATATAAAGCACACCCTGAAAGGTACAAACAAAAGGCTGAAGGATTACAAAGGAAGGGGATTCTGGGTGAACACAAACACTTGTCGATACAAGACTGGGATACAAACTCAGACATGCATAAACCAAGAAACTTTCCTGGAAGCAAGTAGCAGTTTTACAAACTTATATGTAGCAGCCAAGCTTAGTACAGAGCTAGGTGACATTTCATTCAGTTTAGCTAATGCCATGTTTGCCTATGTGCAAAAAATGTATTCATGGCAAACTGCCTCTTTAAAACATTGTGTGGGTTTAGTAATAATGAGAGGCATCACCAGACAGCCTTCATGACTGATATCCTCTGGATTTTGAAAGAAGGCAGTCTGGTTAGCTTAACAAACACTAACAAACCCCGACAGCATACCTGGGGTGGAAGATTTCCTGCAGGGGCAAAAAGGGTAGATCAGACTCAATAGATCAGCCACCATTTGGCTTCTTCACTGAATCTGCCAATTAGTGCAGAGCATTATGGCATGTTTGTGTTGTGGCAGCTAGAGAAAGAGACCTGCCAAACTCATTCTATACAGAACCCCAAACATCCATTAGATGCAAGATGCTTTTCATCCTGATGAGTTGGCTTCAGTTCAAACTAATGGCCAACTGATGAGAAAGTTCATTAACTCTGAAGCATTCAGAATCCCTCAGGAGGTGTAAACTAAAAAGTGGGGTCCTACAGATATACATAACATAACAAAAATTATGTTAAAATATTGAAATTACAAAGCCAAACACTTTAATGGTAGGGAATGGGAGAATTAAATTTACTCCTCAAATGTTCATGTTGTCTTCTTTTGCCCATACACTAATGCAGACTTTAATTACAGTCTGTCATTTCTATTTTTTCCCATGTGTGTTGGAAGGCCACAAATCCTCAGAAGCAACCTCTTCCATTGAATGTGATAAGTGAATGAGACATAGCTCTGTCTGTTGCTGGGATTATGATATCAGTGCAGTATCTGAAGATATGCAGATCTATAGGTAGCAGTGTGACTTCCATTCAAATTAAAGCCATTTACTGCAGACATGCACAAATAGAAAAAGAAAGCTCGTGACACTATGGGGTTTTTCTCCTTCCCTTCACATATTCAGTTTATTATGAGATAGTGCAGAACACTTGCTTAAGTCCACTTGCTCTCTGGTTGTGTTTCTGCAGTTCTCTAACCCCTGTTATTTTGGAGTATAACTGTTAGATGGGTCTGAGAGAATATAGGGAAAACAGAATCCTAAAAACCTCATTCCTTTTGGAAACCCTTTTTTTATCTACTATGACTTAAGGCATTAGGAGTCAAGAGTCTAAAATTCAGCTATGTTATAGTCTTGCGCAGGGAGTCTAGTTGTCAGGGAAAGAAATTCCCTCCGAATTTCCCTACATTTAAAGGGGTAAGGGTGAGACCTTGTGGAAATTAAATACTTGGAAGTTCAGAGGTACAGAAATAAGAAAGCTTGGGATGTGTGAAAATTTATTAATCATTAAATATTTTCTTCACCCTACAAGTGCACTTGTGTGAGCAAAGTTGTGTGCATATAGATGCACAGGAGCATAAAGTAGAGCAAGGCAGTGCTATGTAGAAGTAACACAGCTCTTGGGAATTCATGGTAGCTGCAAGCACAATGTGCTGTTCTTTCTTAAGCTATCAGAAGTAACACAGCATACATGGAATTATCCATCCATAGCTGCTATGTGTAATGTAGCAACAAGAAAAGGTTGTAAATAAAACAGTCTTTACAGACTGCAGATTGCAGTTCTGTGCCTAGTCTCTGCTATGTCTCTGCTTTGCTTTAGGAGGTTCAAGGTTTTCACAAAGCATCCCAGGGTTAGGGAACTCTCTTTGGTCAGCAGATGCTCCCCAGCCCTAATGAACTGGTTCTTTAATGCTAGGTTCAAGATGAAATAAATGCTTTCTACTCTGAGGTAGGTATCAGGTGCTACTTATGCATAATACCACAGCCTCCCTGCAGCTCAAGGTCTGCCTGGACTAGGTCCAGCTCATCCCACTAGGACTCTCCTCTGCACCAGGACTTGCAAACTCTACACGTGCATGTCTAAACTCCTAAGCATAACTGAATTACAGATTTGACAGCTGACTTTATAGACCTTCTCATCCACACAAATCTGCCATTCCTTGACCTTTGGTTTGTCTCCATCTCCATTTTAATTTGTATATATTTTGTCTGTATGAATGAATCGTATTGACACGTTACTTGACCAAACACAAAGAAAGTACAGTCCTGAATGTCACCAGACACATGAAAACTTTGTCTATAAGCTTTAAGAGATGTTTGTAGAGTTTATCAAGGAAAGACGAAGATTATTGGAAATCAAAGACAGTTGCCCCTTTCTGTCATTAAGTTCTAACAAAATATGATAAGGATTATAAGGATTTTATGAAGTGTGACATACTGGATGTTTTTAAAATTCAGGCTTATTTATATTTGCCATTTGCCTACCAATGAGTTAGTAACTTCTGGGTTTGATTTCTCAGAAATTATTTTTATATTTTGAAAATATTTCTAAAGATATTTAGGTAGGTTGAGTAAATACTTGAGAGATTAATAAGGCAAGTATTCTCTGATTTATGTGTGAGGCACAACAGGGTCCTTTCCTTCCTGCAGAAATGATGCTACTGTTCTATTTTCTTCTTTCCACCCTGATGTGGCTCAAGCCCATCTGAAGCTGATTTTGTATGGCTCAGTATTTTGTACATCTTCCTGTCTTTTGTTTCTCTCTAGAACTGCATGCAATGATTTTTTTTTCCTTTATCTTGATCAGTGTAAGAGATAAAGCATCCAAAATGTTGCCAGATTTGCATTACATTCATTATGATTGCTTACTCTGAACTTTTATACCAACGTAAGAAGCTGCACAGTGTGGCATGTACCCTCTTGTGGGCAAAGGGGATTTTACAGTGTGTCTGCATGTGCAGACTCCACCTTGGTTTCATCTGGGCTTCTCTGTAAAAGAAAAATAAAAAAATAAATCACATCACTGTTCAGGGCTAAGGACAGCATTTTTATACTTTGGTGTCTAAACCTGTGCTTCCACTGAGTATTGTTGGAGGAATCCATACAAGCTCTTAAGAGCCATGATGCACAGCACTGCAAGAACTAAGTCTTACTGGGCTACTAGGCTACTGGAGAGC
This sequence comes from Bucco capensis, assembly GCA_013396975.1. Classification (NCBI taxonomy): domain Eukaryota; kingdom Metazoa; phylum Chordata; class Aves; order Piciformes; family Bucconidae; genus Bucco; species Bucco capensis. Next base: position 119,426 of record VWZO01016443.1, on the reverse strand, counting down.
TTTTAGAAAGCAATTTGATGGGAAGACATTTGTATAGTAAGGGATGTTTAATTGAATGTTTGCCAGAGGGATGAATCTGCTATTCCTGCTTCCCGGTCGTATTGCTCTGCCTGTACTCATTAGCTCCACATTCCATCATACAGAGCTCCAATGCCATTGCATGGAGTCCCAGTCTCACAGCATGGAGCCCCAAGGCCATTGCACAGAGCTCCAGTCTCATCTGGAGACCAGGATCATGCTCTCTGTCCTGCAATCCAAGCCTGAGAGGTGCTCTCCTATCCCTGGATGGGTGAGAGGTGGTGCAATAGCCATCAGGGTCCTACCTGAACTCTCTCATCACCTGGACAGTGAAGGGCTAGGCAATTATTTCACAGGAACCTCTACTTGTTTAGATGTGCCTTAAACAGCAGGATCTTTAAATGTTATATATTATGCTCCAACGTATACTTGCTGTGCATTTTATTTTATTAAATAATATTTTGTATTTTCTACTGTGTTATGTTATAAAAAGAGGCAATTCAAAATGATACAAGGAAACACAGGGCATAGATAGATAGCTAAGTATAATGACAGTTTTCAAATCATGACAATCTGCTTTCCAAGACTAAATCATTCAATTAATGCTATTTCCATAAATTTTCTTTCATTTACATTGAAATTGCTTAACATTTTACTTTTAAGCTGCTAAATTCCATGATCTTAAACTAGTTATCTCTCCTTGATTGAAGGTACCGTTTAACACATGAAAATATTTAGCTTCATTTCACAGTCTTTGGACTAAATCTAAGAGAAATAGATATGGAATATTAATCATGTTTGATTAAACATAACTACACATTTTTTCATGAATTTAAATTTATGCTGACATTATCTTGATTGAACAGAAGCATCAGACTAAGCAAAAACAACTCCAGTAAAGGATTTTTAGTTTAATAAATTTGAACTAAGCACAAACAACATAAAATCAGTACATTTCAATTCTTTCTCTAATTGTTTGCTGCCAATACAGCTAAAAACTCAGAGAATACCATAATCACAGAGTGGATGAGGCTGGAAGGCATCGCTGGAGATCATCTGGTCCAAAGCCCTGCCTAGAGCAAGGTCAGCCAAAGCAAGTTTCCAAGGGCTATGACCAGCTGAGTTTTGGATATGATATCTGAAGGATGGAGACTCTACAACCTTTCTGGCCAACCTGGTCCAGTGTTCAAGGACACTCATAGTAAAACATTTTTATCTTGTGCTTAAATGTAATTCTTATTAGTTTTCCATATAAACAAGGTAAACAACACATTAACATCAATTTTATAAAGTGTTGGCAATACTCAAATATTGGCATGTTGCAACATACATACACTTCAATATAGACTTGTTTAGTATAATAAAATGAGAAACTTTGTGAAAAATCAGACTATAAGGATCTCATTTTGGACAATTAAAATCAGAGACTTTATCCTGCGTGAATATCTCTGCAGCTCTGTTTCTCATTTGTAACACAGAAAAATGTCAACTTGCCTCACAGGAGCACTGTGAGATAAATTCATTGTCATTCCCAAAACACTCAAATATTGCAGTGAGGAGTACAATAAAAAGAGAAGAACAAGATCCTGGATATTAACAATTTGATATCCAGAGCAAGGAGTGCAGCAAACATGTTATAAGGCCACATGCTGAATAGAGACAAAATGTGATATTGAATAGTGGCTTGTTAAGGGAGCATTGTCCATCCAGTGTCCTGAAAGAGGCAGAAGGACAGTGGCAAATATGGTCTGTGATTATATCATTAGTGATTGTGGTTTAGTGTAGAAATTAAAGTGGCCCAGACAAGGATTACACAGGAATCACCTAACTTTGAATGTTTAAGTTGGCAACCTTAACATATAGAGTAATATTTACTCTGTGTACATTAGCATATAAAAATGTAACATCATTCTTAAAAAGACTGTCATTAGCAAAAGAAAATCCCAGGATCATGCTAAAAACCTCTAATCTTTCTGTGTGTCTGTGATTTTTGGGGGAAATGTTAGGTTTAGAGGCGTTTTATTTTCTACTCTGCATTGTGAATCTGATGTCATTTAAATACATAAGAGCCCTATTGTTCTGTCATTTATGCCCCATGCACTTCTGCTTTTAGCATGATTAAACAAAAGAGACACATACCAAAGCTTTCTTGTTTGAATAATGCAACATCAATATTTTATATCTTGGGCTGCATTTCAATTTTTTCCTCAGGAAGGTGAATGCTTGAAAAGGAAGCAGCCATTACTTGCAAAAGTGTCAATTAAGTTACATTCTGCTCTATCCCTAAAGAGATATGTGTCTCAAAAAACACACATTATTGAGTAGTTGTCATTCTGTTGTAAACCAGTTCTCCAACTGATGTTCTTATTCTCCAGTAACATAAAGCAAGCAATAATGTAATTACATAGCAATTCCATTCTTAACACTTTCAGTGTATTTCTTCAACGGATAGATTGTGCTTTCACCTGCAGCAAGGAGAAGCAGCACTTTGGATGGATGCATCTGTGTGGACCAAGAGCACAGCATGTTATGGGGAGTGGAGGGTTCAACTGCACCCTTTGCAAAGCACAGGTGCTCATGTGTCGTGGTTTACCCCCAGCAAGCCAATAACCACCACACAACTGCTTATTCACTCCCTTCCCCAGTAGGATGGAGGAGACAATCAGAAGGGTAACAGTAAGAAAACTTGTGGGTTGAGGTAAGAACAGTGTAATAATTGAAGAAAAATAAAATAAAATAATAACAATTATAACAATAAAATGTAATGAAAAGGAAAATAATAAAAAGGAGAGAGATAAAATCCAAGGAAATCAAGTGATGCAAATATAAAACAATTGCTCACCGCCAACCAACTGATGCCCAGCCTGTTCCTGAGCCCTGGCCAGCTTTCTACCTAGTTTATATGCTGAGCATGACATCATATATTATGCAATAGGGTTGAATTTGCTGTGGAGCTGACAGCTTTTGGTTCTTCTGTCTCCAGGAATTAACATCCTTTGGATCTGCAATAACAGAAGCATTTGGGTACCTTATCTCTTTCCTACTTGGGATTGATTCTCCTGTATGTAGAAGTGTTGCTATTGTAGATATACTTCTGACACTCATTTCACAAAGTGACCCAAGCTTGACATTTTAGCAAGAGAGATCTTCTGAGCAGCACAGAGCTCCCCTGTGCTCTGTTACTTACCTTTAGGGAAGCTGCTTGCATGAGCTTGTCTGGATTTCCAAAGTATCTGGAGCTGGATCTGCAAGTGCAGCTCTGCCATTTCCACAAGGTGCACCCTGTGATGTCTTCTGTGCCCCTAGAAACAAAATGCTGACAGCTTCATGCTGGTCTCTTGCATTGCAGCTAATGCATCCTTTTATAGGTATTTTGTAGTTATTTTCCAGGAAAATTAAATACTGCAATTTCTGTATGTTGGATCATTTATTCAATTTACTCTAGTATTTTGTGTAGAAAGTTCATTGTGACTTCCAGTACTCTTTGGAAAATAAACACTATGACAGGCCACCTAAGTGACAAGTTGATCCTTGTTTGGCAAAGCATAAAAATCAGAAAGCAAACCTCACAGAATGTCAATAAAGTTGATAGGGACAAAACTGAATCGGATCTAACTTTGTAACAAGTAAGTCCATTTGGTTAACAGCATCGTATTTGCAATGATCATTTTTACCTTTCTCATAAAGAACCTAAAATTTTGGAACTGAACAGGCTCATTATTAGTATTTAATATTTCATATTTAGCATTTAGTGCTTATAGATAATATTTAGGATTTAGGTTTCACTATTCAGACACATTTATTGTTAATGCCAGAGAGAGTAATACGGATTTCTGGCACATACATAAAAATATTCCCATTGACTTCAGCAGGAATCACTTTGGCAAGAATCCATAGGCAAAATTTAGTGCAAGTATGAAGCTTTTGAACACAAAATAAATGAATATACAGACTTTTAACACCTTCAAAGCATGAACTTCAGTTTAGCTCAGGACCAGTCAGCTGGTGCTGGTTCACAGAACACCATAGGAATCGATGAAATTTCCTTTCATTATCCAAAACCAACAGCTTTTTTTTTTTCTTTTCACCCCTCTCATTTCTTATTGAGTGCAGTTAACAGTAAAATAGAGACAAAGATATAAAATATTTGTAACCATAACTTGTCAAATATATGTCTCTTACTTGCCTACCTGTCATGAGGCATTACCTTGATAAATATGTATATATACCAGAGACTGTATTTTATTACAGTTGATTCTATTGTCAAGAGTCTTTTGCATTACACAGCCAGAAATCCTTGAAGTTAAATGTCCAGTCTTTTGAAACTTAGAATAAAAGATGTTTAAATACTTTTCCATTTACTGAAGTGTTTTAACACCTCTCATATTACTCAGAAAAATGAATTGCTTGAGAATGAGGTTAATGCTCTACAAAAAAACCCTGCTTTTAGAACCCTATAAGAGGGGTCAAAGACCAGGAAATGCTCTCACTATAATTCTCATTTTCAGCTGAATTGGTCATGGCAACTGCACTAAGAATGCAAGTTTGAATTTCATTATGTTCCAGAAACCTGTAACTTTGCATTACAATGACTCATGTAGTAACAGAAGGAAATGGCAAGCTTTTTTGATCTAGCATACTTTAATTTCTAATTTAATAAAGTAGTATTTTAAGTTAAGTAGTTACTTTCAAATACAACAAAAATGTTCATTTGATAGCTACTAAATGCATCCTTTTACATTTTACCTTTAAAATGCTCTGTGTTTGGTGACAGGTTAAATGTATACTATACACAGGGAGCCAACATTTGTCTTTGTAATACCACAGCAGCAACAGCAATTTCAGCAGCATTCTTATTATTTTAAGCTGTCTCCATTGTCTTCTAAAGACCACAATTAGAAGCTGAAAACTTAAGGCAACCAAACTCAATAAGGTCCCATTATGAAAAAAACCAGTCTACTTTTGCTCAACAAGTGACTGTATGTAGCCCAACATGATAATGCATTTTTCCTCAAATATGTCTCCACAGATACAATTTTAAGTAATCTCTCAAAACTTTCATTAATTGCGATGGAAGTTTTGCCTGAATGATGCTGACACAGGCCTTTTAGGTAATTCCTTCTGTTTAGCTATAAACAAATAAGCAAGTTTTTTGTTATGATGCCTTTCAAGAATACACATAATTTCCTAGGGAAATTACAAATGAGTACCTCTTCAGTTAAGGCTATTGCTTTACAAACAGCTTAAGTAACTCACTGAAAAGCAGTAAGTCAATGTTCAGGAGTGGAAGGATGAGATTGAGATGACACCTTACAATTGTGTGGAGCAAAATTAAGTAGTTCTGGCATGCTTGGGTGCTGAGACTTCCCAAGCACATGGACAATATTGGTGGTGTTATGAGCAGATCTATTTGCACAAGTACTTTTAGCAGAATTGCGATTTAACATACCTTTTAAATTTCAAAGTACACTACAGGGAAGTGTCAAAGGCTGAGCTTTTTCCCCAAGAAAGCTATGCAACCACTGCTACACAGCTGCTCCTCTAACCAGAAGCTTGGAATAGCCTTCTTCTATTTCCAGCTCAGTGCAATGTTCAGAAAGTTTCCTCCAGCTGGAACACTCTCTGGTTCTTGCAGCTGGATTGCACCAACCTATTATCTCAGCCAGACAAATCACAGTGAGAGAAACAGAACTTAATTACACCTGGAAATACAGCAAACAAGTTATGTGATTACTAAGGTTAGGTGGGATGTGTAGCAGGTATATTGTGCAAACAATAGAAAGCAGCTTAGGTTGGATCTGCACAGGTCAGATGGGATGAAGTGCCATGTCAAACTATGCCCTCCAACCCATTTAACCAAGAGGAATTTCAGCCTCCAGCCATGTCACCACCAGCCACAGTTTTTGAGGAGAACATTAACATGCACTTCCTCTTCCCCAGAATTCAGTTCTCAGTCTAATGGTTACAACAACTGTTTGCACACCCAGGGCTGAAGAAGGGAAATGTGATTAATTTTCCTGTTAACTGTGGCCTACATCAGGGATGCACCAGGTAAAAGTGACAAATTTGGCTGAGTCTAACGCAATGGACCAGATGCTCGCGTTCCGGGATCTGCTATTCCCTCTTGGAGATGTAGGCTCAGAGAGCTCCCTGACATTAAGAAGCAAAAAGGGCAAATTTTAACCTGAAACAGGCAGCCTGTTTGCCTGCTGAGATCCAGTGAGATATATAGGCAAAGGCAGAGCAGATAGTACCTTTAATCTCCCAGGTACAAATTGCATACATTACCTAAAAATAATGAACAGCCAGTCCTGCTGCTCTTATTTGAAGGTGTTAAAATAGCCTGGAGTACATGATTATAGCCACTGAACCTCCTCCAAGAAGCAGCTACAGGTAAGGAGATTGTGTGGGATTTTTTTTTTCAGGGAGTCTGAGGTTTAAACAGTTTATTTCTACTTAGCAGAAACTGTATCCAGGGAATCAAGTGGTCTGAAAGCAGCCTTCTCTCTCCCCAAGGGGCATTTATGCAGTCCAAGAGATGCTTCCTTTTGGAGAGAGATGATTTCTGACTACATGCTCTTTCAGAAGAGCCTCACATCACTGAAATAGGCTCCTGCTGTGGCTCAGCACTTCCTCTCTCGTGTTTAAGGTATGCTGGCAGCAGCATTGGTTTGTTAACCTTTGAGGAGATTAGCCTAATGGCCAATGCAGGGCAAAACTTATTTGTGTAAAGAATAGTGTCTGGTACAGAGAATTAGCTGAAATATCTGGATGGTCTGGTAATGTCAAAAAGGAGTTAGTGCTTCAGAGCTAATGAATGGGATTATTATTAGGATAAATTAAAGTTATAAATATCAATATTACTAAAATTATATTAATGCATTCCACCAATTCTTGGAAATTTGTAGGAAAAAAAATCAAACCAGCAATTCTAGGACAATCTTGTTCTTATGAGAAATCACATTTCTGTGCTTTCTGACTTCATCATAATGATTTTTGCAAAAGAGAACAGTATCTGCCTTCCAATTTGTCTTTCACACTACCTTATCCCTTGGAAACAGAACAGAAAGAGAAGTAGTAAAGCTGATGTTAGTTCTTTTCTCTTTTACTTGATCCCTGAGAATGTTAGCAAGAACTCAAAAAGAATCACGAATGCACATGGAACTGTGAAATAGAGGTTCCAAACACGGTGCTGTAGCATTTTCCGTGGGAAACTCTAAGCAGATGGGTCTACTGGGTTTCTGATCTGCAGCAATCCTTTGCTCTTGTTGTGTTTCTTAAGTGCTGGAAAGAAAAAAGGGAAAAAAAACCACCCTAGCCGGAGAATCAAAGGCAGAAAGATATTCCGTAAAGTGGTAATATGTAAAAGCCTGATGTTGTAAATGTTCAGAGTTTGAAGCTCCCTTTGAAGTGACATGGAATGTGTATGATACCTGCCTATTCATTTAGCCACTGATAAGGTCCTAATTAGCACAGCAGTCCGAGCACCTCCCATATAGTGAAGTATAGAAATTACTATGTCTTTTACTTCCTTCCTTCACAGCTGTAAGAGAAACAGTTTTCGAGGGGTTTATTTTTTGCCAATGTGTGCATTGAGTGGTCTTGTAAATACCTCACCAAGCAAAACAAAAACCAGGCACAGAAAGAAACTTTGCTTTTAATCGTGCCATGTGGTGAGTTGAGCAGTTGGCTGAGTCACACAAGGGAATGAGTTCTTTGGTTGTGGGTCAAGCTTCACTTACAAACTCTGGCCTGCAGGCTAACACTCTCCGTGGTTCAGTGCAACATAGCTGTCACAGCAAGTCACGATTGCTACTCTTTCCAGGATTGGGCCATCAGACCCTTAAATCCTAAAAATTACTTCAATGGAAATATTTCAGTGCACAGGAGAAGTGCCTCCTGAAAGCAAAACTGCAGGATCAGGCCCTTCAATTTTAAAAAATGACATTTAATATGGACAGACAAAGGCACCAGAGAAGAACACACTGACTCTCTGTACACCTGGAGGAGGGATAGTAGCACAAAACAAGCTTTTCTTTAACCACAACGGCAATCTTCTAACAGCAGCACCCACTCAAAAGCATAGAACTCAGAGGTTGATAATCATCTTTCAGTTCAGGTTATTGCATGCAATTTTTCACATTCATTCAGTTTTCTTCATACAGCTCTTAGTAAAGTAACTCCCTTAACAATAAAAGCTTTTATGGCAGCCCATTACACAGGAGAACTAACCACTCCTAGTTTTTTTATTGGCTTCTTGGAATATTTACAGCAGTCTTTGTTCTCTTTGCAAGCTTATGCATCTGGGTGTGTATGTATAGAGATTTTTCTTCTTCTTTTTCTTTTTGGCAATTGGGTATGATGGCGAAGTATATTTTTTTTTTTACATTTATAAGGTTTTAAAGTTTTATATTTGTTTCCCCTCTATATTATTATGGTACCAAAGCCAACATTCAGCCTGCTCCTCATTGTTCAGGACTTGAAAATCCACTGCTGGAGAATTCCTAGCCCAAGTTACCTGACATAAAACTTTATTTACCACCATACTACCCTGGTTACACCGTGCACACAGAGGAGTCTTGATATTGGGCGCCACACTAACAAAGCTGAGAATTTGCTTGGTGCCTAAAGGAACAGATTAAATTCAAAATTCCATTAAATTCACTTCATGAATTTGATAGAATAATCTCACATTAACACAATATATTGGGATTTTTTTAGGAATCACCTCAGCAGTGACTGAAGCTATCACAATGACTTATTTTTGCATAGCATTTTGGACCCAAAATAATCCTAAAACTTTTGATAGAGCTTACACAAAAGAAAAAGTGGCCCAAAACAGGAATCTGGCTTTGAATACCTCTATCCTGGTTTTCAAAATTTTTCATTTAATTTGGTATTTTGTCTTTCATGAGCAACAACCTTTTGTTGTTTACACTGTCTACACAAAACTCATACTGAATATTGGAAGAGGTAGAGGAATTTAATATATAGAAATGGCTTTTCTTTATTTTCCAGTAGAATGCAAGAAGAGATTGTACAAACCAGAATGAAGGAACTGTTAAATTAAAAGGAGAATTCATTTCTAGTTTCTTATTTACAGTTCAGAAAGTAATCTTTGTAATAAGAGTTAAGGCAATGCAAATAATAAATAATAATAGTAATCATCTAGTAAATACCTTCTTGCATTTATTATACACAAATTTACTGAATAAATAATTGATATGGTCTCTTTTTTATCATCAGTATTACAAAGTATTCATTACTAAAGAAAAATAAAGATACAAATTGCTGATATGAAATTAGGATTTTGTAACGTTCTTACTAAACACAATAGTGTAGCAATAAATGCATTTTCCACAGTATCTTTCATGGAAATGTTTTGCCCTGGAGCTTGGCTGCAGCTAGAATGCCACGAGGTAGGTGGAATCTCAATTTTCACTAATAACACCAAGCAAGTTATTTGGGCCTTGAAAACATATAAGCTACATTTTACTGGTTGACCTGGGGTAGATTCTTTTGATGGCATTATTAGGAGGGTATATCCTCCCTGCTGTGGGACTACAGAAATGCCTCATCTCACTATAGAAACTGATTTTTATTTTTTTTATAAGGGAATAGTGACAGCATTGCTGTTGCTAAGTTTGGATTTGAGAAGAACACCCCGACTCGGTCAGGGAAGTTCTCATGTCTTTTAGAGATGAAGGTTACAGGCTGTTCCTTGAGCTCCTCCTCTCCCTCACATCTTGTATTCCCTGGGAAGGGACATCAGCCTTTTAGGTGACACTTTCCATCTCCTACAATTCAGGAAAGAGCCCCACTCTGCTCTGGCTGTATGGACTTGCAGGTCAGGTCTAGTGGCTGCTTCCTAGCATGGGACTGAGTCTGGGGAAAGATCTCCCATGACCCCCTGAGCTAGTCCCAGCACATACAAAGAGATGGAGTCCAAAGGAAGTCAGCAAGGATCGAGAACCTTCACTGTCCTACTCCACCCTCCAGAAGTTCACATCTGTGGAAAATTCCCTGTCTCTGTTTTGAGACACAGATCACTTAGAGTTAACCAAACTTCATCATAAGACAGCAGGTGCCACTCAGCTGTAAGAAAGAGCACAGAGAGGAAGTAGCTTTGATGATGTAAGTCACCTCTTTGTGGTGACTTACATCCTCACCTTAGATTTTGCTTGCAAACTATTACTTGTCCTGTCTCTTCAAGACCACTGTGGTAGCTGACATGCCAGATCTATTTCACCACATCTAACTGGAAAGAAAAGGTGTGGGGTGTGAAAAAAGCCCTGGAGGTCCCACAGGAACCTCTACTATAGGGGTGAATCTCATCCTTGCTCTGATTCAGTAAACACAGGAGATTTCACACCATTATAGAGAGATGACAGACCTTGCTGAAAGCTATCTGCCAATTATGTCTTACAGGAGCCTGGTAATGTGACACATTGCCTACAAGGAGTCAGCACTCACGTGAAGAAGTAGGAAAGATGTTAGCAAGATGTAGCTGATACTGGGAAAAGTAGAAAGTAGAGAGTATGGCAAGCTCTTTCTTTGGACAAAATACCATGTCAGGTTCTTGGTCCTATTGTTTAAGACCTTTACCAGGTCAGTCTCCAGCTGTGCTTATCCACATCAACGCAGCTCAGAGCACAACAAATGAAGCATTTTTGAAAAAGGACAGACAAAATGTTGGTAAGTTACTGTGTGACTTTTGGAGCAGATGAGACTGTGGAGACTTAACACCATAATTGAAACAGGGAGTGATGGTGAAAATTAAAACAAAAAAAAATTGAATTGTCTTATTCAGGCTTTCCCATTATCAGGACTGGATGATAATAACCTTTGTGAAAGACTCGCAGGGACTCCATGAAGTCTCTCAGTATCACTCATTTGATGATGCAATTTATGAAGAAAGTATCTGGATCTTATGGTGATGGTAGATGTAAAGAATAGCTGTGAAACCCAAACCAGACAGCAGATCAGACAAATTGTCTTTGGGAAGAACAACCAACCCCCTTCACCCAAAGTACATTTTCAACAGTCTGAAAAAAACCTGTAAACAAAAGCTTAGTTTGCATATTGGTATAGAGATTAACTAGAGGCATTTTCATGCTGCCATTGCACTGCTATTTATGTATTCAGCCAAACACATATAAAAGGGTTGTAACTCTTCCTTGCTTGAATTAAAATTCCTAGAAATTCAGAATGCTAATATAAAGTAAAATTCAATAAGCTTTTCAAACTGCTTAAAATTATACTATAAATATTATTTAGACATATTTGTAGGCTTATGCATAATAAGTCTATGAAAACAATAGCAAAACACTATTTTGTTCCTTCAATCATTTTTAGTTTTCATCGTGCCATTGCATTTTTTTTTTGGTTGAAGTGAAACACAGACACGTTTAAAGGAAGCATAATTGGGCTTGTTCTCAGAGTTGAAAGAAAGAAAAGTCAAAGAATGTGTTAGAAGTCAGAGTTAGAAGGAAGTCAGGGAACACATAACCTTTCAAGGTTTTAAAACGCAAGGTATAAATAATGTTTGTTTCCTGGTAAATAGCAATCACACACATAAAATGGGAATGAGCTGTAGAAATAAATAAATAAAGAGAAAGTCTATTCAACTGAAATCCTCGGAATTTTAATGTTGTGGAACACTGTTGGACTGCTTCAGTTTTGCAAGTGCTTTATCTTGGCTGAAAGGTAAAATTAGCAGCTTTCTGAAAACCCTGGGAAGCTATTGTGTCAATGCTACACGCTGGAGACCACTGTTTGAGGCCAGTGCCACTGGTTTAGATGAGCACTGCAATCAGGAGTATTAAAAGTGAGTTTGTGAATTGTGGCATGAAGCAATGGAGCTGCTTAGATACAAAAGAACTGAATGGGGGTTTACAGGCATCTATAGGACTATAACAATGTCGAATCTATATATATCAAATGATGCAGCTGGATTCAGCAAAATGAAAGTAACCTGGTTGGAAAAGAAGTTGAGGAGAGAGGGGAGATGAGAGGATGACATCTCAATAGAAGAATTAATAAACAGAATTAATTGTAAAATTCAGATACAGCTAGACAACTCCCTAAAAAATTAATACTCTGAGGAATAACACATTAAACATTTATCTCATAAACAAGTGCTTATAGTTTTCTCCACTTTAACATGATATACTGTTTAGTTTTTAATATGTCAGGGTACTCTCTTAATTTGGGGAGATTGCCTCATCACATTTTTGCAGCAAGAAGACAGACAGCAACCTACCCAGTGTGGTCACTTTGCTTTTTTTTACATTTTTCTCTTTTTTTTTTTAATGTCAGCAAAGTATCTTCGCTTATAGGTAGTTTTTCTGTTTTTCCACGTAATTTATAACTTTTAATTTTTTTTTCTGGCACAGAACAGCTGAAAGCATTCTGTGTAAAAGAGTTTAAATGCTTGTGTTGGAATAATTATATTTTTGCTACTGTATGAAGGCATAAAGGTGTCATAGCCTAAAGATCATTATCAGAAAGGATGAGAAATAAAATAATCTTTCTTCTATGTGATAAGGTATATGAGAATATCCCTAGACAATTCATTAGTTTTAAGCTGACATGAAAATCAATTAATTTTAATAGGGAATAACAGATTATGTGTTTAATAATTCATCTAATTTCATGAGGCAAAGTGAATTAGACAATGCAGTGTAAATCTAATAGCAGTTGTAAACACATAATTTGACTGTTTGTCAAGAGCAAAGCATAGTGAAATGATCAAGAATTACACAGAGAGAAAAACATTAATTGTGTGTAAACTGAGTGACAGTTTCTTGTAACCCTAAAAGCCTGCGAGTTCAGTGTAATTATTTCTATTAGATCTTTCCCTAAAATTGTCCTGTATTATTAATTATGTATTCACACTAAGCAGGCAAGTTAATAAATAATACAAAATAACTTTTCCATGCTTTCAATTTAGAGATACTGTTCAATTGCCAGAGATTTTATAGAGTGAAACTATGTGAAAAATGTTTTATAGTCTGCATTAATTATCCAATAATGACCCTGAGAGCAGGCATTTCTCCCTGTTAAGGGCCAGCTGGAAGAATTGAGGACCTGCTGTCTAGCAGGAGGCCCCTAGCCTGAGCAGTCATTAATGCTGGGGAGATGCCCAACCCCCAGGTCACTGTTGCTGTTAATCGAAGCCATGATAATTGTTATGGGTTTTTTTTCCATGCACAGAAAGCAGGCATGTGCTTTCTGTCTGAGTGGTATTTATTTCAGATTAAGGAAAAAAAACAGAATAGGAAGGAAGAAAATTGAAGTCTCCTCATGCCACAGGGCCTCTGCCTTGCCCAGAGAAATGGCAGCCATGCCATGGGAAATGGATGGCCCTCCACTGCCAGCCTAAGCATGGAGCAGCAGCAAGGAGACCATGGTAGTCACAGCTTCTGTGTCACAGACTGCACCATCATGTCAAAGCACAAACGTTATATAAAGGGATTGCCCTTGTATATGTTTGAAGATATACATGTGAAAATACAAGTTGCCATGGACACTGGTGTGTCTTCAGTGCAGTTGTCTCTGCCTGCTGGGGAATGACTCTGTAGTAAACCACGGAATCAAGGAGCATCATATTTCTGTGTGGTAATATGAAAAAAAAAACACAAACCAAGCACAAAAAGACTCATAGTGCTTTTCTTTTTACAACAAAATACAGAGGAATTATAACTTTGCAGATGATTTTTCTTCTTTATAGTCTGAAGAAAAAGTCCTGTTGCTGTAACTACAGCCAGAAAGTATGGCCTGAGGTACAGCATGTGTTCTCCCATCCCTCTTGCCTTCAGCAGCAGCTGGGATTCGAACGAAGCACACAGGCCAGCACAGGAGATGAAGGAACTGCTAGGGCAGGGTGTGAAAACACAGCAGTCACCTATGCCAATGGGACAGAAGATGTCAATTCTCTACATGTTCTACCAAAAAATCTCACCTCATCTTTGAGGAGCAGATCAGACAGACAGTAGTTTTGATACACCAAACAGAAAGATGGTAGAAGCAGGATCTGGAAATCATCCTGGAATTGTATATCCAGACAGGAGAAAACCATATTCACTTCCAGAGCCCAAGGTGCTTCCAAGCACTTCCCTAGCAAGGCAAGATGCTATCTCTTGTGAGTGATTTCGTCTGTACCCACTTGTCTCATCACAGCAGCACTGCCTACTGCTGGTGTAGAAAAAAGAAACACTGTAGTTGCCTCTTGGGAGACATGCACTGCCACAAAACCTTGCACTTGTACCTTGAATTAAAGGGAGAAAGAAAACCTTAAGTTCCAAGTCTTCTGCTGGTTTCCTTGGATTTGGGGAAATGAGAAAAAAACAAAACAGGAACCTTGTTGCCTGCATGTATCCCACACGTAGGCTCAAGTCTATTAGTTGTACAGAAGGAACCACAACACAAAGCTGAAATAGGAGACATATATAGGCTGAACAAAGAAGGAGTAAATAGATGTCATGAAAGGAAAGGAGATCTTTGTCAGATTGGAGAATGCATTGTTTTTTTCTAGCAGACCTGCCTGTTTTCCAGCTGCCTACCAAAGAACATAGGAGAACTGAGTACTTCTGAACTACACTTAAAGGCTTATCAATGCGTGTGTGCAATCTCTTGCATGCTACTGCTTAAAACAGTGCAACTAGGTGCAGTAACTCAAAGATGGCTACAGAATTTCCACAGTAGTTGTCTGTGAAATATCAGTTTCACTAAAACTTTTATACCTGGCTCTTAAAAATTAACTTGATGTTCCTGGCACACCCATTGCCCAAAACATGATTATCATCCAACTAATGCTTTAAATTCAAGAAAGTCTCTTCACTAAGTGACCGCAGTGAGGAAGACTTTCAGATTATGTGGGACCTCTGGCACTAAGATTCTCTCTTGGCTGATCACATTCTGGTCAGCTTCTAGCACTGTTAGGCTGCATGCCAAGAGTTGGTACAAAAAACTAATTTTCTCCTTCCAAACGTAGGAAGTCTGTGAGATTTCAATAAAAACTAATGTTAGTTAAAAATAAAGGAATATAAATGTGTTGTTAAAGAAGTTTCTCTGTCTAACCATTTCTGCTGGTTTTGAAACTAAATGCTATTTACTGAACTGTCATGTAACGCAGTGAGTGAACTAAAAACACGTGTTCAAACTATGTCTGGCACCATCTCAGAAACAATTTGTCTTAGCTAATTCAATGCACCTAAGCAACTTCATTATTAAGTGCTTGGCATTTGCATGCTTAAGGTATTCTTTCCCAGGTCTGTTAGCAAAACCAAAGTTTGCTAAAGAGAAAATTATTAATATTTATGCTGATAGTGTTAAAAGCAGACATAGGAAATTTGGAAAACAGAAATACTTTAGATTTCAAAAAGCCATACATTCAAGTCCAAAGATTTTCATTAGAAAGGCAAAAAAATTGATAATTAGTGTTTTGATGCAGTCCTTTCAACACTTATGCCTTTAATTGTCCTAAAATCTCGCAGTAGGGTACATGGAGAAAACCTGAGTAAATTGTCTGAGAGTCCTTAAGGAATTTAAAATAAATGCTTAAATGAATCTCTCATTACTGGCATGCAACAAATGCCAAGATGTATTTATAGCGATGCATCCAATTAAGTTTAGAAGAATTGCATGAGGTCAGTTTCAGCAGATTCCTATTGATTCTCCTAGTTAATAAAGAGTTAAAGGATGAAGTGATTTTTTTAAAAAAATATAAGAGCTTTAAAGGTGCTAGAAAGGAAAAGCATAGTACTAAGTGGTCATGTGGCTAGTGCCATTCATCTTGGTAGTGACTATCTGTCAAAAGTGGCAAGAGCCCCTGTTAACAGCCCTGACCTGTGCTGTAATGAAGGGAGAGTGCACAGCAAAGTGTCCATTATCAGGCAGTTGGGAGCAGTAAATTGGTGCAGTTTGCCTCAATCTTGCAGCAAGTTGAGATGTAAGATAGGTGCAGATCAGCAAGCAGCAATTTTATCCTATGATCATTTTTGTCAGATCACATCAGAGTAGGAACTTAGTCAGATTCATGATTTCAATTAAATAAGTCCCCTCATTAAGTGACCACTGCCATGAATGTTTTCTGTGGTCCTTTGTGTACACTCGTGTAACACACCTGACAATATTTGGACAGGGGGTAGTGATGGAGAAGCAGTAAGGTAAATGACACATTAAGATGATAGTCAGGTACAATCAAATGAATCTTGCACCTTCTCAACAGGGCTAACAGCTTGCAATAAAATAAGCCACCTATGCTACCTGTACACTAACCTGCAGTGCCTACATGCAGTTCTAAGAAAATCCATCCCAGATTGATTAGTTAAAAAAAAAACCCAGAATGCACAAGTAAAATTCCACCTGTGTTCAATCCCATGCAAATGAATTGCCGCTAGTGCCATTTTCCTGGGAAATAAACCTAAAAATCCAGGTGATCCAATGTCCACTCTCAGGTACACCAAGATGAAAACATTCTGGATGTCCTCAGGAACTATCAGGCAGACTTAACCCTTAGGGACCCTCCAGTAAATTCGACAAGCAAACTGAAGACAAAGGTACTTGTCACTGCCAATCATTCCTTCCACAGCAGCAAAAGTCTTTCAGATCAGCCCATATGCTTTCCAGATATTGGATATTTTTCCCTAAGCATGTCTTCCCTATTCCTACTCCATAACCTAAAGAAGGAATAATAAAAGTTCTGTAATTCATGTAATTCTGTACACTATCCCATCATACCCCTCTGGCTAATCCTTCCTCTACTCTGAAACACACCTCTCTTCTCTGCCAGATCCCAGCCCCACAGATAGGTTGGATGATGGGCAGAGAGGTAAAGTTTATGTCTGTGTAGTACCACACTGCAAATGGCCACTGCTTTGTCCTGAGTAGCACCATTCCCCAAAGACCCACGCCTTCACCTTCCATGTCTGGGTCAGACATGCAGAGCTTCTGTTCTATGTTGATACAGAAAATACAGCCTTGTATATTTGAAAAAGTTTTGGCAGCCTGTAAGATGCTGCACTTTTAACCTTGCCTACCTCAGTAGGTATGTGAAATTTGATAAGGGACTAGAGAAAATGTGCCTTGACTCTCCTTTTCAGGAAATTCTGTACAACCAGAAACACAGAGCCACAATGGTGAAGCACAAGTGATAAAATCACCACTGTTGGTATAGCAGGTAAAAAATCATTTTGGAGGGGCTGGCACCATCTGTTACTACCTGTGTTACTGTCTACAACTTAGCTCAAACAAGGCTCTAAGAGAGGGCAGAAGCTGCTGTTTTCTCTGTGTGTCTTTGTAGGGTGGTGGGAAGTGAAGGGAAATAAAATTGTCCATACTAGTTGATACACAGGCAAAACTGTAATTTTGAAAGGGGGGGTGTGTTTACCTTAAAAGCTGTGTAAATCAGATTGAATCAGAATTAAACAGGTGGCAAACCACCTGTATATAATGATTAACTGTGGTTACACAATAATTTATGTGAAAATGCTGTCAAATCCTGATAACATCACATCTGCTACTATCGTAGTATTGTGCTGTATATTTGTGTGTATTATTTCTTTCAAAAAATTGTTAGGTATTATTGCCATCTCTTCCCTGTGTGTTGCATTGGGGTAAAGTGTTTGCACTGGAAAGCTTAGTATTCTGCCTACTGGTATCAGTTTTTAAGTATCTTGTTTGTCCATATGTGGTCATTTAAGCCAAAAAATCTGAAACTAAAAGTACTGCAAGTACGTTAATTAGTTTGATAAACAATTATCTATTATGCATGAAAAATGTTATTGAAATACCTTACTACTTATAGGTATTTAAACACTACTATCCTGCCTATATTTAGGCATATTGGACTTTGCTTTACCTTTGAGAATAGTCTAAACAGAGAGTTTGGGGCTTTATTTAAATTCTATTTTGTGTATGTAGAATCAAAGGCAGATTTTTGCCAGGCTCTGTTTTAAACAAGGAGTACCTCTAAGTCTGTGAATTCACATGATTATAAACAAAAACAAAATCAGAATCAGACTTCATGATGTGTTCCCATCCTGTGAAGGTCGTTCAATCTGCACATGAAAGTATAGTGTTAACACTCTTGAATTTTGGCTGATGGGATAACCATTCCATTCATCCATCCATTGCCTCAAGTGAAAGGCTGTGAAGGAGCTCCAAAGTTCATACAGGTTTATAAAGGGGAAGCTGAAATTTGAGTCAGTTGATTTTCATATATAGGACTAAAGATAGCAATGATTTAGGACCTGTTCCATGAGATTTTCAGCCAGCCCTCCTGTGAAAGGGCTCCAACTTCCCTTAGTTGGATGAAGCAGTCCTCAGCTCAGTTTCAGTTCAGCTGAAAGAGTCCAGTTCAACTGGCAGAGTCCAGTTGTATCCAACCTCCATCTCAGTGGGAGAGTTCAAGTCTGGTGGGACTCTTACATAGCTTGCATGTTTGGGGATACTTGGAAATGGCAAATAAGAATCAGTGGATTAGAAAAAAATAACAACCATACGTTTTAATGAACTGTTACTAATGGCCAATATTATCCTATTTACATCCTAGCAGCATGTTCTATTCATTGTACATGTACATAGGTATAAATGACCAGGCAAGGTATAAAGACCAGTAAAATATTTTAATATTTTAAGTAACTAACCCAGAGACTTCCAGTGACTGCCTCTTTAATAAGGTGGGTAAAGCACCACATCTATGTGTATGTTGCCTTATTAAATAAATTTTAATCACTGTGATGTTATTTAAAGATCTAGCAGAAACATGTATTTCCCTCATAAATTAGTGACTGAATCTCACCCTTCAGGAGCATGCAATTAGTAGGTTCTCACTTTTTTCTTGAAGTTATTTATTTTAATTTTACAATGAATCTATAAAATAATATTTTTGTGCAGTCAGAACTATTTTATTATAAAAATTAATTTTTCCTTATGAGACAGAACATAAACATGCACCCACTGAAACTTCCAGTACAACATTAATTAAAGCCTCCTTATATTCTGCAAGTCTACAAATGGAGTTAAATGATGAGAGTATCAGTTCCTATCTATCTGAAGTCCAGCCCCACCTCATCAGCTTCCAAAATCTTCATTATCTTAAAATCACATCCTAAAGGTGAGTGTAAAACTATGCTATTTGCCTATCTTATGTCTTCATTGTAAAAAAAAAATAAGATCTCCAATATCATCCCATGTTTCTTCAAAAATGTGCAAAGAGTAATTAAAGCTCTTCTTCTATACTGTAAAAAATTATTTTTTTGAATGAGTCCTAATCCTTCATATCAGAATGCCAGCAGATAGATTCTTCTCTGCCTGTACCCCTGGGGGCACCTCTCAGAGTGCCCTTTGAGCAATGAAAAAGTACAGAGGAGATTTAAAGTTTATGAGAATGCTGCTGAAAACTCTCTGGGTTATCTAGAACAGGTCTAGGAGTCCCCTCGATACCAGCAGCTCTGAAGGAAGGACACAATTGTACCTCTTCGTCAGGAGCAATACACATTTCATGTAGTTGCATGCATGTTGCTGTGCCTGTCCTGTTATCCACAGCTCCTGTTTCTGTGTTGCTGGTTCTCTGCATTCACAGTAGAACAAATAGCATAACAACCAGTTAGGAGAGCTTCAAATACCAATTGCAGTGGCAATGTTTCCAGTACGATTAAAATTCTAGCCTAACTCACATTTGATTTGGGGAGTCACTACTTCTTAACAGGATAAATGGAAGAATCCATTGAAAAAATACATAACATGTATTTTCTGTCTCCAGCTGAGCCTATATAGTCAGTTGGCCTCTGGACCCTTGGATTTTATATCTATCCCATCACTTTCCAAGCTATAATTCTCTCCTTGTCTTTCAGCACTATGCTAACATGAACAGGCTTTTTTTTTTACAATACAAAATCCTCTGACAAATACGTTTGATGACTCATAATTGTTCTGCTTTGTTTCTTGCAGGAATGCCAAGAGCATTATGTCCGTTGTACCGGAGCTGACTGAATTTATTAATCTGATCATTAATATTAAGCAAGCAATTTCTTCCTTTATTTTTTTTTTTCCCTTTAAATCACCACCTCCATTGTGAAGTAGGTTTTTTTAGTAAAAATCTAGAATGGGTGTAAATCTAAAACACTCCACTCAATCAAGTGTTCAGAAAAAGACTATAGGAAGAGGCCTGTCATCCTCAGTAAACATTGACTTGGAAGCTGTCTTTACCTCAAAATGTTGGTTCTGTCCCTTCTCTCTGTGTGTGCCTCCACCTTTTCAGATTTTGGGGCAGATGTTCCTTGAGAACATGGATTGCAGGTTGGGTCTCCCCTGAGGTGATTTCCTTCTGTTATACAAAGCGCAGAAAAGGTCCTACTACCTCCACACTCCACGGCAGTCTCTAATTCATCCATATTGTGTGAACTTTGCTCTTTTCTGCAAGTAAATAGATTAATGTCTTCTTGTAAAATGCTCCTAGCATCCAGTAACTGTGTCACACTCATGTTATGCTCTCCCACAAATATCCACCTTTTCTTTCAGAATTGGCATGGTAAACCATTAATGGGCTGCATTGAAAAAAGCACAGCAAAACTCTGATAGTGTAGCAGCTCTTCTTGGTTAGAAAATTATTCCCTTCATTTAAATTCCCCAATCGCTAGTACACTGTCATTTCTTAAGTAAAAGTTCATTTTGTTTCCTTTTTTTCTGTGTTATTATTGTCCCATTTGATGCCAGAACTCACGCCAATAAGGAATATTGGCAATTCTGCTTTCTGATAGTGTAAATGTGTCTTTATCCTTTTTTTTTTTTAATACAAAGTAATTAAGTGCTTGTCCTGATAATGCCACCAATAACAAACACTTATAGGCTGCAGGATTTTGAAGCAGGAAAGGGTCCAAGACACAGATTACTGAGCTCCCTTCTTCCAGCTTGAAAACCTGCCTCTGTGTACAACTGTGTGGACTTTGGTGAGGTATTTATCCCACCTTCTCTGTCCTGGCCATGAGCAGTCTTCCTAAACATGCAGCCCCATAAATACAATTACAGTTTAGTTCAGATGTTGGCCAGAGTTCTTTTTTATTAAACACCTTTGTTCCTTCTGTTTGGGTTTTGATTTTTTAAAGCAGTGTCTGGCCTACTACCTCTTCTGGTTGCCATAAGGGCTGACACAGAGAAAAAAATCACAGGCTGATGTGGCTGATGTCTTCATGATCTGTTTCCTGACCTCTGGTGGGCAGGTAGTCTCCATCAGAGTACTCAATGATTCCTGAGTATTTAGTGTTAGAAAGAAAATAGTACAATGTTTAATATGCCTTTCTACCCCCACCCCCCCTTCCCTCATGGATACACTTCTTGGGTTTTATTGCTGTGTAATGGTAATAAATGCATGCAGTAATATATTACATGTTGATGAAAGATGATGTTAACTTCTTGGTGCTTGTGATACCAAGGTTAAAAAAAAAATGCAGCAACTAACTAACTACACTGGACCTCTTAAAATAAACATCAAAATAGAGATGTTTGTTGAAAGTAACAATGAGGAAATGATGGAAGTAAGAGTGCATGTAGTAGCAGTTAGTTTTTGTGATCCAATTCCTAATTATTTTTTTTTCTAGACACCAGCAGCTCCTCAAAGCAGGATATTTTGTAATAACCACAGCTGGCACTGAAACAAACATTTCTTTTACTAGCTGAGATTCATCTAAACTGATAGGAGATGTCCCAGAGGTAGGTGCTAAAGTCTACACCAGTTATTCCTAGTTTTATCTAAAGCTAGAGGGGATAAAGAGGAGCAGTGGCCAACCAAAAGAATTTATTTCACACCACTTAGACATTTTTGTTTGGTTGGAATAAATCCCCACTGGAAGTGCCTTTTACTCCTCCTTGCCTATAAAGAGAGCTAAGGATGACAAGGGCAGGCTTAGGTACCCAGCTTTAGAGATGCCAAAAAGAGGAAAATAAATCCCCAAACTACACTCCTAGTCCTGAAGGTTACAGAGGAATTATGAGAATATGAACCAAGTACCCAGCAGAAGGATGAAAGCTGGAGGCAAACTGGAAATCAGTCTATTACACTTTTAGCCATCTTCATGATTCTTGGAGGTCCCATGAACAATTTCTTTGAAAATATATTAAAATAGAGGTCTAGGCTGAAGTCTGGTGTGAATAGCCGTAAGTCCTTGACAACTGGGAGACTTACTCTGTCTTTCATTGGATGTTTACCAGTAATTGCTTATTTTAAATCCAAGTGATTTCTTGATAACAGAGTTCTAACATTTTTTTTCAACAGTGACGTCTTAAGCTAATGACTTAGATGAGACATTTGTTTGCATTTGCTGCACCTATTGTTTTTCACAGTCGGTGACCAAGCTCCTACTGTCAGCAGAGGAGTTCCCTGTCTGCATGTCCTTAATAAAGAGATCTAACAACAAAGGTAGTTTTACTCAGATATTTTCAATTCCGCCTTTAGCTTGCAATCACTCAATATTTAAAATTAGACATTGAATGAGGCTAAGATACAGCAGCACTTGTTTTCTGGTTCTTGATATGTAAAAAATTCAGCACCAAGTGCCTCACAAGCCTCTTAAGCCAAAGACATTAGTCATTAAATTTCTGTTATCAAGCCTGCCTGTGAGCAGTAATCAGTAAGGAGCAGTGAAAAATGTTGCAGGGCAGACATGAAGTCCTTGAATCCCAGGGCTGGACAGTCTGTTGGTGGAAGCTGTGTTTGGAGTTAGTGTGTAGCGCTACAGGGCAGATTTCAGTAAATCAGGTGATTAAGCGCAGACAACTCAAGCTGTTTCTTGGGGCATTGAGAGTTACTCTGTCACCTACTTTGCTCATGCCAGAGACCGAAAAAACGAGTTGGTTGATGCTGCTGAGGAAGGCATCAAAGATGTGCTTCATCCTTGCAGCCTCCCTCACTGCTGCCATCCCTCCATCTTCCCAACAGCAACAACAAGGCTTCCCCCATTACTCAGAGCTCTCTCCCTCACAGGCCAGGAGCAGTCTAGCTCCCAGCCTCTGGGCCACAGGATTTGGCTGTGCCAATAAGATGCCCTGAACCAGTCTTTTCAGACTGAGTATCTATCTCCACACAGTGTTTCCCTGTGCTGTTTATATGGCACAGATCTGTCTCGAACAAGCTTGACTGTGCAATGCAGAGACGTGCCCTCAAAGACACAAAGAGTTAACACAGTGTAATTTTCCTAATAAAACTAAAGGCAGTGCATCATTTTTTTTTATAAGCTATGGCAGGCTGTGTGACACCATGTAATTTTTGTGGAATTTTATACTTTGGAAGGAAAACAACAATACCCTGTGTCTTTTTAAGACTATTTTTTTGCTGCCAAAAGCATCCATTTACTTTGTCCTGATTGCAGTAGTAAATATTGCAGTGAAGCCATTTAACAATGGCTACAAAGATTATTTTTTGTTACCTTGCAAAGGGACATTTCAGAAGTTTACTGAACATATTAATCCACATCTCAAGTAAATGAAAAATACTATGTACTGCACACTTGCAAAATAAACACCTTACCAGAATAAATACAACAGAAAAGCAGTAGGAAGTATTAACACATGCAAAGTATCTCAAACTATTCTATGGCTTGTTTGGTAAATAAGTATCTCTGTGTGGCACAGATAGGTAAAGGTAGGAGCTACTGTCCTATCTCTTAGTGCCATCATGCTACTAACAAGAGACAGTATAAGCAGCTCAAGGCCCCAGCTGTCCCCTGCTGCTTGGCTGCATGTGTTGAGAACCATGAGCAGCATCCCTGAGGCTGATACAGGAGGGACATCTACCTTACAGACACTCAGGAAGGGATCCCAAAGAAAATTTTGTCTCTGCTTGGAAGTATGATTGCCCCTTTGGCACTCCAGGTGGGATAAAATGCCTATGCATCAGTCCTTGTATGTGGTCACTTGTAAAATTTGGCCTAGTGTGATTAAAAGACAAAGTCAGGACTAAAATGTGCAGAGATCATCAAAACTCAGTTTCTCTTGAGATTGTCTCTTGCAAATGTAACATAATGTAACATAACTCAGCTCCTGCTCCTGACCTANTCTTGAGATTGTCTCTTGCAAATGTAACATAACTCAGCCCCTGCTGCTTAGGTCAGGAAAGTGAAACTAATGACCTTTTCAGTAAGAGAGTTTTCCTCATTGGTTTTAAATAAGAAAACTCTGGTCCTAGCTGTAGAATCTCCTTCAGCAATGAGAGGACTGGGAATAATATAGGGTGTTGATTTATGTGGGAGGAGGAGCTGACCCTTAATGTGAGCTCAGAGTGGGTTGGAGGGCCATCGCCCTGTGCTCTGCTCTGCTGAGTTTGGAGGCAGAAGTTTGTTGCTGTTGTGATGGCTGCTCCTAGGAAGCTGAAGTGCCCTGGGAATTTCTGACTACTTTTTCTACACGTGAGGAGTCATGGGCACCTGCTGGCACCTCAAGTTTTAGCTCCCTGCCTAATGCAGGATCTCACAAACTTTGAGTAGCAGTCATTCAGGGTGCAGCAGAGTTCAGGTAGGGTGTGAAACAACCAGCATCTGGCCATGAATCCCCAGTGCTGGGGCAGATCCTGACCCCAAGAGCTAAAGACTGATAATTGTTTAAACCAAATGCTGCAGCCTCTCTCCAGCTGCAGCTCCACTACACACTAGGAATGATTTCTTTACAGACTAGCTCCACAGTCACCTCCCCTTTGAAGGACTGCCATAGACCTGCTGCTACCTTATAGAGCCTTCCTATGGCAGGAAAACATCTTACTGTTTTATTTTCTCATAATCTACTCTGTATTAGTCTATCAAACTTCCTTATTTTTTCCCTACTGTCTCAGAAGCATAGATCTATTTTCTGTCTCTGTGTAACTGATTTAAATGCTTGCTTTTCTGAAGCACCATGCAATTTAATGGAATCCTTGACTACTGCATATGCTAGTTATTGTTATTGCTAGATTGTACTTAACTACATTTTTTAAAACATTTTCTTATTGATGGACATTTCAAACCATTCTTTCATAGCTATAAAGGACATAGTCAATTGTAATAGAAGTAATGTAAGATACATTTAATCTTCTTGAAAAACAAGATAAGAAAGCACATTGCAACATAGACTTAGACTTTGAAATGATAGAATTGGAGTCTCATGAACCTAAAGATTACTAATGGAAAGGCTGTTTAGTTTTTAATGCTGTATTTTTCAAGACGATGCAGAAGGGGCAATATGCAGTAGGCACAACCAGAGCTAGATACTTGGGAACAATGTATAAGTGTATGCAAAGCTGTTTAGATGATTAAACAGAGATCTACATTGCATGTGATTTAAAAAAAATACAAAGTTAATTAAGCATGTTATTCCCTTATATTTTGGTGGCACTGAGGCATGTCTATAAATCCCAGTGGGTACTTAAAAGCATCTTTACACATCTAAAGACATTTTAAAGCTTTGCTTAATGTGTTAACCCTGAGCAGCAAGTTATGATGAAACATTCCTGCTAAACAGCAACAAAGAACTTTGCTCACCTTTTGCTGGGAGATGCTAAGGATTGAATTAATAATAAAGACTTTGAGTTGGTATAGAGGGAAAAGCAGGAACTAAAACATAAGGTGAGTAATTCAAGCTTGTATGGAGCAGACATTACGACCATATGAAAACAAGACCAAGAATGGAGTATGTTTCACCTGACTGCATGCTTGGTTGCAGTTCTTACAAATGAACCCTCAGGACCAGGAAGCTGAAATGATGTTCTATTTGCTACTTGCCATGTTATCTCTGCTAAGCAGTGAAAATTAATATGAAATTCAGTTCTGCATGGCTTCTCAAAATGACAAAGTATTTCTCATCTAATCATGGAATAAGAAAGGTGATCATAGTTAGTAATTGTACGGACATGTAGGCTTGTCTGACGTTCTTCCTACAAGCGTTTATTAGCAAAGTACAAATGCTTATGCATGCAAAGTGGCACCCTGAAATGCTACAATGTCAAGAAATTCTTTCTGATCTGCCAAAATCTGAGTTTAGAGACCTGCTTCACCTAACACAGATAAGGAGATTAGCTGCTAGGTCAAGCAGGAGCTGTAGAGAAGTTACTGATATATTGCACTATCCTGAACTCAGATGTCATGTGGTTAAGCCAAGAGAAACTGAATAAGCCTTATTATAGACTGTACTGTTTATTCAGTTGCTAATTTGATTTCCTCAAGGACAATATTTATTTTAAATATTTCCCTTTTGCTTTAGACAGCAATCTATCTAAGTTGTGTATATGATTCAAGATCTACATTTGTTGTTTGGTCTACATTTTGTTATTTCATGAACTGATTTAAATCTATGATGACTTCCTAATATCTGGTTACATCTTATATGTCACTGGCAATTGGTGTAATCTGATTGATGCACCTCTCTGCAATTTTAAAAACTTCTGAAATACTACTTACATGATGTGGTAGTTCATGTTCTGGATGAACTTGAGTTTTATGCTGTATTCTGGCATCATTATTTTTTATTATTGTCATTATTTTAGTTACCATAATAAACCACTACTTAGGACTGGATGAAAAATGAGTTCTTTCCACTACTAAAGAGAAACTAAACAAATCAGAAATGAAGCAAAAGCATATGACAATGTTGTATTCATGCTCCTTTCTTTAAGCTGAAAGAATGCCCTTTTTGTGCTGACACTGAGGTTACAAGCATTATAATTAAATGTGGTATTAACATGGGACTAAACCACTATGGTAAACACTACCTTAGTAGGATATTTTGCAGGGTTAATCACTTCTATGGTATTCCTTTTAACTCTACTTACTCTTTTCATACCAACTCTACCCGTTTAACATTCTTTCCACTATTTCCATCCTTACAAATTTACAGTTATTGTATGCTTTCACTTATTAATCTATTTTAGAGTATTAAGAGGAAAGCATTGTTTTCTGATTGCAGTATCTAATTCTGTCTCAACTACAGGTTTCTTTTACTGGCACCATTTCAGCCAATTTTGGCACCATACTGGCACTATTCTGGCATATTTCTGCTATTTTTTCCAAAACACACAGTCTAAATATTTCTTGTTGCAGAGTACTTTTCCTAAGCAAGGAGCAAAATTAGAGATACCTAATGTATCTCTGCTTCTTCTTGCTGTACCACTGCATAGGAGAAAACACTTGGAGAAGGAGCATCTAGATGTCTCTCATTTGTTTAAAGTATTTCCATGAATCTGTTTGAGATTGACAAAATATTTCACATTTTTGGGGGTTACAGAACTTTGAGAGAAAGAAAATGGAGTTGCTCACCTAAATGATAAGAAAACACCAAATACAGCAATATAGAAATTGCACCTAGTATATTTCCAAGGAGGTATCTAGATCCAGCTCCATATGATGAAAATCCAAATGTCCCTTGGGAAGGTCAAATGGAGAGCTAAGCTGGATCCTTCAGGATCCTCTTGTCCTCCCACATAAGAAACACTACAGAAATTAAAGACTTAACAAATACACTGTCCTAGTGACTCAATTAAATGGGGTTTGAAAGTTCATGAGGTGATGATCACTAGACAATTATAAGTGTTTATTGCAACAGTGAGACTCTCAAAAGTGAATTTCCGTCTTAGGAGGTTGTTGCCTAAGTAAATTCAGGCTACATAATCCAGTGAGAGTGTGAGGCACAAATTTTAGTGCTTCTAGAAAATGAAGACCAAAGTCTGGAAATAGAAAGCATATAGTGAAAGGCATATCTGTTCAGATTAGGGAGCTGAATTCAGAGCTTGACTTTAATAATTCTGAAAAACTCACTGGTGGCTATTGATGGGCACCCTAAACAACTTTGCCTGCACTCTCTGCAGCAGAGCATCACCCCACAAAGTAGAAAAGGTGATAGATCTTCTAAGAAGTGATAAATTGAATAGTGTGAGATATTTTATTAAAGTAAGATCATATTTCCTTACTGTTTGTGCTAAAAAAAAGGTTTTGCCTTTCGTATCTCAATGCTGTAAATTCTAAGAAATATAATCTTGAACCTCTCTATGTTGTGTCTAAAGGTCTCATTATTTACTGTCTCATTAATATTGTATAGAATATTGGGATTTCTCTTGCACTTAGTATATAGCATCTGTTATTGCTATTGGGAATCACAGTTAGCTATTAAAAAGAGCAGATCTCTATTCAAGCTGTAGTTTGCAGTGCAGTGAGTTAAAAAAATAGCAGAGCATCAACCTTAAATTTCATAGATGATATTCTGGCCCTGTTGATCTCAATTAAAATTTTGCCATTGATTTCCAGTGGTGAGAGTGTTCCACAATACAGATTTGGACTATAAAAGAAATCAATATTATTTTAAAACATTTAATGGCTGAATTATGTTTATTTTTAATTCCCTTGGTTCCTTCATATAGACCAAGAGAAATTTATTCAGAGGACTTTGTGGACTGGTAGTTTAATGAATATGATTCAGACATGAGGCAGCAGCCTAAATCATAGGGCATAGCTTTCAGTTTTCAAACTTCCTTTTTATAAATCAAGGTGGTTTTAACATAGCAAAATGAAAAATTCACATACACTCCCATACAAACCTAGCAATAACAACAAACTAAAACAGGCATCCCAAATATTTTGTTTGTAATGAACAGGTTTTGTGTGAACATACAATACATAGCAACACAGTACATATATCTGTGCTCTCCATAAATAGAAAATGAGCAAAATTGGGTAGGTTTTAAGAAACTGTAGCACAGAAAAACAGTTTGCAGGCTGAGACTGCCTGCCAGTTTTTGCCTAGAATCACTTTACCCAACGAAGTTAATAATCCCTGAAAATATTAGTTCAAGGGATGCAGTGACTTCATGTAGCTCTGTATATACTTCACTAAGTTGATATGAAATAGAACAGTTGTTTTTTTACACACTATACTAATTTTCAGATTTACAGCATACTTTAAAAAAAGATGCAACAATTTCATGGCTATTTTCAGTTAAAGAAGATTCTTTAGTTTGCAATGTCATTTCAGCAAGCAGGTTGGTTTAGCTACTAGATGACATTAGATATGACAAGATTACTTCAGCTGCTGTATATTAATATATGTGGACTATGGTTTTATAAAATGAAAATATTTTTTAGAATTTAAAAAATATTTCCTTTGTAGCTTTGCTTTTAAGTTCTAGAAAGGCAGCTTGGATATTTTTCATATTTTTTAAAGTAAAACAGATATATTTATCAGTGTTAAATACAGTGCAATATACATAATGTTTGTATTGTATTTTAGACAATGTTGTTCTTGCGTAATTTATCCACACAGGATACACAATTTTCCTCAGAGAAAGAACATATCCAGCATATTCACAACACCCATAAACTCTAAATATTTGGACCACTCTGAGATGTTAAGAGAGTTACTTCATACAACAGATGACACACTTTTGCTTCTCTGTGAAAATGAGGTGATACACTAATTAATGCTGAATTGCAGTGGAATTCCATGGGAGTGCTTAGGCCATTCACCAGGCTACAAGGTGAGTTAAATTTGGTCAGTGTTATTACAGTGAATACCAAATGAATTAGTAAAGCTGGCATACTTAAGATGAAGTGTTACCCAAGACTCTGGTAGAACATGTAAGGTTAAAATAGTATGTGATGAAAGGCTTTATGCACTCAGTGGGGAGAAGCAAACCTCAGTGTCTGCAGCCTCCCACTTGCAAGGGCAGTGTCTGCTAGCATCAAGGCATCCTTCCTATTTGAAGCAGTCAAACACACAGTTTCCTGCAGGAACAAGTGTTCGGCAATGCTAGCAACAGTTTAACTTTCCAAGGGGAAAAAACATATGCTATAGAGAAGCAGTATTTTGTAGGAGGACTCTGAAGGTCTCCTTCTCCCACAAACCGAATATTTTCTATTTATAATGTTAAAGCAGTCCACTGACAGGATGCTGGAGAGATAAAGAACACCTGAACCCCTGACAGCATGCTGCCCTGAGTCATGCTGTCACTTACAAGACATTTTGGACTCTAGCTGGAATAAAACTGTACAATAAAAACTGACTATACCTAATAAATTATTACTTCACAACCTTCTGAAGAGAACCTGACTTGAACTCATCCTGAGCTTTTTTGTTTTGCTATAATATATTGCAACAATTCATATCTATTACAGATTTATAAGATGTGAAAGCTTAAATGGATTTAATCAGACATCACTATTTTTATGCCAACTACTAAAAAATAAGCAGAAATGAATTTATGGTTATTTGGCAGCCAGTGGGAATTGTGTTTATAAATGTTGAAAAACTGTTGGCAAATGTAAGCGTTAAAGCCAGGAAAACAGCTTTTAACTTGTACTTGCCAGGTCTGCAATAAAAGAATCCTCATTCCTTGTGAGGGCTAGGCTCTGATCCATGTACAGTTCCAGCAGTTTCACTGAAATCCCTCAATTCATTCTACACTCATAGGCACAGCAAAGAGATAAGTATTTGCCCTCTAAACTTTGACTAGCTCTTCGTTGGCTGGCTTATATTGTCTGTAATTACAAACACAGATTATACAGTTATTTTCTGGAGGATTAATAAATGAATAAAATGAGCATTTAGTGCACTTTTCTCTGCCTTAACCCTTGGCATCCTATCTCCAGCTAGAGATGCCTACAGTGCCTAAGGCAGGTGTACCCATGTTTACAGGTGGATAGCATGATTGTGGGTTTTGCTCACATACTTAAAACCATGCTTAACTTCTGTGTGTTCCAGGGTGAGCGTGCAGCATCACTATCCCAATTTGAGTTGTAGGGTTTTTAGTGGGATCAATCTGCTTTATACAAATACATGCATGCCTTAAGGTATGATGGTTCTGTGTGTCAAGTTTTCATAGTGTGGCTTCTATTTGAAATCTCAGTTTACTTGTAAGTAATTTGTGAAGTTTTACATTCTGAATTCACATCAGTGAATTTTTTTGTGTTACATCTTTACTAGATCACTCCACTTTACTTCCATGTATTCTAGACAGATTAGCTGAAAATATCTAATTTGCTCTAAAGAAATTCCCCTTCAGGTTCTAGATTTAAATGCAATTATTTTTATTTGGAAATAAGTGCATCACAGAAATCAAAATGGTCAATAAAATCAGTAGCACAAGTTAGACTGGTTCCAGGAAAGTAACTGGAAGAAATATCCTGTATGGAACAGCTGTGGTGTCTGACCTGTCTGCACTTATGATAGTCAAAGTCATCATTTCTAAACAACCAGCAAAGGCAGAACTCACCATTACTAAGTCCATTTTTAACTCAGGGTATGTTACAACTTTTACAAATCATTTACAATTTTGAAGATGTAACTAAGAGCTGACTGTGTACATCCCAGGCTTAATCCTAGTATCTAACTTTATCAAATGATGGGGTTCTCTTTCATCCCCATACTCTGTGTTATTGTGGAAATCGGTAGCATTTCCAATAAATTATAGATTGACCAGTGCTAAAGATTCTTCAGAAACCATACTCAGTTTTCTGCTACTCAACCCTTTTGAGCTTAATATGTTCCTTTGAAAACCATAGAGTGCCCTCTGTTGATCAAAACATAGTCCTTTAACATACTCAAGCTCTCACACAGCAAATGTTAGTTTCATCTTTTCCAATGCTTCAGTTAAAAAAACCAACAAAACAAATCCCAGAAATGCTAATTTTCAAAAGTGAAAGTATTCACTTTAAGACTGGTGTTAGGGTGCAGAAGTGTATATTTAAAAAAAAAAGAAAAACAAACAACAAATAAACAAACAAACAAAAAAACCCCACAACCTTCTGCATTGCTTAGTATTTACACATATTGCAGATGATTTGAAGGATACCTGGCAATGCTAGTGGAAAGGAATTTCTTTCCCTGCATGTGCCTGGGTATGCACATGCCTGCTCATTGCTGCCTACTGTCCCAGGCATAGCTACACACATTCCTATTCAGATCATGAAGAACAGCCTTTTAAAAACTGGGTGCAAACACCAATGCTAAATGCCACAGAAGAGTGAGCAAGAAAAAACATGTAGAAAATGGTGATTACCTAGTCCTGCCCTGTTCTCCCAAAACACAAAACAACTGAGCACAGCTTTTAGCTCCCATGTTGTCTTTGTGTGACACAGAAAAAATGATGGCCTGGCTTCCTGGTGACTCTTTGAAACTGAGTTCAAGCATGCCTTGATGAAACAGCAGATTTTATTGCAATTTCTGAGAAGGAATTCATAGAAAGATGAGAATAAGGGGTTTTTTTCCATCTTTTTTTCTTCCATTTCTTCTTTTTTTCCTTTCTCATCTGTTTGTTGGCTGAGTGAAAACATTGCTATACTTAGGACTGTTTCGTATGTTAATTGATTGAGGATGTCAACACTGGGAGGGATTGATTTGCATTAAGAAATCTTATATTAAGAAATCTTATAATCTTACATGTTTTATTGAAATGCTGAGAACAGACTCCCACTTCATGGGGAATGTTGAGATAAATAATAGTGTGTACTTCATATATTAGTTAAATTGTTCCATTTAGCTTGTGGTTCTATTATTGTAGAGATAATGATTCATTTGTAGAAGTAATTGTTCTGTGCTACTTTATAACAAAGGAAGAACAATTTCCATTCTTCTGTAGACATTTGAAGATGTAGTAAAAATAAGTAGAGCCCTGTAGCTTAATTTCTTTTACTATATTAGGACTTCAGCACCAATTGTTGAAGACACAGGTTTAGAACCGGTGAAAGGTGCTGAAAGTCTGATCCTGAAAATCTGTATATTCAGAAATATGGTGGTGACTATAAAAGCATAGAGATAATTCACCTTTTGAATCAGGATAAAACAATAGTAAATACAGTAAATTAACGTTACTTTCCTAATATAAACCACACAGACTTAAGCTAGAAGTCTGGAAAATAAAGAGGAAAAGTACAGAAATTCTGTGTTCTTCAATGATCTTGTGTCTTTCTTGCACTGTATTTATTCTCCAAATGTGATTTTTTTTTCTCATGCTATAATTAAAACATATATTCATGAAAAGGAGACTGTATTAAATTGAGAATATGGTAATACAAATTTTTTTAAGTACATTCATCAATACCATTTTTGCATATAATCTCCTTTCTGTCAGGTCCAAAGATTAAACCAGTTTCAATTGTGAAACAAAATATATCAAATATATTTTTGTGGAAGAAAAAAAATGACAGAATACATGTCAGAAAACAAACAGAGAGCTTTTGAAAATTAATGTAGGTTAGCATTCATATTGGTTGTCTCTTATTTTCTTTGAAATCTTAATGTTTCTGTAGTTTCATAAAAATTTTTGGTAACTACTGCTGAAAACTAAACTAAATTTAAAAAATAATATTTAAAAACATACAGGGAGGGGAAAAGAGTATCCAGATTAGTATTTCTTGCATTTTTTGTAAAGGAAAGTGTCCTATTCATGAAAAATAGTATAGTATTCTGTTGCCAAACTGGAAGCCTTTGGCTTACCAGAATAGTTTTCACATATTCCCTCAAAATCAACGGAATTAATGCACAGAAATCACTTCCAGTATAGAAGACTCTAATTGCTGAACATTCCCATGACAACACCAAACAGCTCTTGTTCCTATGCTTTCCACCTCTCCTGTTGGCCACAAGAGGGCACTCTGCTTTTGTTTGTAACTTCCTTCAACTCCTCGGGAGTTTATGCAGATGCTGGTTTACAAGTAATAGTCATTCTTTTCCCTTTCCCCCTCCCCTTTCAAAGACTGTATATGTTACCACTGTACATCACGAACTCATGAGATGATAGGATCACAAATTGTCAATGAGTCAACATACTTCTACCACTCGACTCACTCAATTGATGTATCTCTGGTGCAATTGCGCTACTGGAGCTCTCATAAATACCTTTTTGTGTGTGTTGGGAATACATGATACATTCAAAATCACCACTGATGAGATTTGGTTTATGGACACATTAGACTCTGGGGCAGTATTAAACACAAACAGGACTTGCTCTTCTGAGTCACATGGGAAGCAGGTGCAGGCTTTCTGTAGGACTTCAGAGGAGGGACTACACTGAAGGAAGGTGGTGTAGGTATAATCACACCTCCATAAAACCTCATTTTTGCTCTCAGGCTATGCCTTAACTGCAAAGTTTTATACAGCCAACAGCTAGTTGTAGATTGTACTCCTTGTACCTGCCCCTAAAATATCTGTTCTATTAGTCATTTTAAATGTGATACAGAGCAGCCCAAGCATGACATGTGCTTTCAATTTATATTTTCTGCTGTACATAATAAGTAAGGAACATTTTAACAAAAGTTAATAGGCATATCTCCAAGGTAGACACAGAAGGCTGGCTTGGTTTTATCAATATCCTAGACTATATATAGCTTTAGATCATNACTAGAGCAAAGTGCCAGAATCACCTCTCTTGATCTGCTGGTCACGCTTCTCTTGATCTTCTAACTAGATTTCCAAGTAAGCTTTCCAAGAAGAAAGATGTCTAGGAAAGGCTCAGGGCAGTTCTTTTTGCCCCCATGCACCACTTGCATTACAGTGAGAGGAGGGATGCTGGTATCTTCCACCTTTTCAACCTCTTGACAGTCTGTCTCCATCTAGAAGACACACTTCATCATTAAAAAAAAAAAAGTATGCTTTTTCCCTTTAGCTAGTCCAGTGCCAGACCCATATTGGGTCCTGGAATACAGTGTCACACAGGAAGATGGAGAACATTCACTCTATATTTGTGGTTTATCTACGGCATGTTTTAGATTTTAACCATCTTTCCAACAAACTTCAGTTCAAATGCTCAAGAAAGTGGATAGGATCTACCTGAGGAAACCTTCTCTCTGGAAACTTTCAAAGACATTTCCCTCTCTATGCTGATTGCAAAGCTCAGGCACTACTTTCTTAACCTCAAATTGCTTAAATTTCAGTCTCAAGTTATGTACCTGAAATAAGCAGATTTTGCATGCAAGGGTTTCTAGCACAAACTGCTAAAACAGCACCCTATAGAGATCTGGAGGTGTAGGAAAGGGTTTTGTAAAACAAAGGCAAGCAACTAAGAAACATGACTTTTATAACATAACTGGTCACGTTATAAAATGTGCTGCTAAAATATCAGAGACTTCAAGTGTTCATAGACTATGAAAACAGAAGTATGATACTTTCACAGCCCTCACAGGGGTTGTGCTGTTCATTGTATGAATGGAGTAAAATGTACTAAGAAGCTGGGGCTATTATAGTATTATCATATATATGATATATGGCAAACGATATGTATCATATATCTGGTCTCAATATCTGAGATCAATCTAGTCATAAGAGATAAAGAATTAAAAGCATAGTCACCCAAATTGGAATGTAAAGAGGTAGACAGCATAGAACTGGTTTTTCTTTTCTCTGTCTTGCTAACTTCATTTTCTTGAACAAAGTGAGACACAAGCAAAGCAACAAGAGATGCTTAATATAGCTGAGTGCAGAGACAGGTATGTTTCTGCAAGTGATACCTGCCCAGGTATCACTTGATGATCTCCATCCTCTGACCCTTCTGCCAGTCTTCACGGATGTGCATCAGGCCATGAACTTTGTAAAGCATTTCACAGTTAGCTGTTGATCACATAATTGGCAAAATAAACTACAGCATTCTTTTCCCTCTGGAGGGGGAGGAGAAAATGAATTATGGGTTAGGTTTGAGGGCGATTTAGAGGGGTGAACCTATTTACAACATCATGGCTGTTAGAAAGTCAAATCATGTCAGTGGTTGCTGGGTGAGAGTAGATTCATGCAGATGTTCCTCTCTATTCTTCTCTAATTACTTGTGGTCAGTGTCCACCCAGCAAGTCATGCATGACAGGAGATGACGAGCCCAATGCCTCCATTGGCAGTAGCTGCAGAGATGGAGACCCTCCACCCCCTATGCAAGCCTGCAGCTGTGTATTGGGTCATATTTCATGTTGGCAGCTTTTCTTAAACCAGCTGCTGGCCCAGTCTGCTATCTGTGCTCCTCTCGTTTCAAAACTGACCATTCTCTGAGTTAGAGACAAAAAAAGAAAGAACGACCTGCTTATATGTATTTGAATATGAGCAGCTCTGAAAATAAAGACAATCAGTGCTTGGAAAGGGAATAGGGGATAATCTGAGCTGTCAAAAGGCCACATTCAAGCTTGAGTCCCCTTTCTTTCACCCCGATCGTAGAAGATTACCTATGCTCTTTGAATAGGAAGGAATTTCCCCTGCTTTACTTCCACTGCATGGATTTGTATAATTTTGTATTCTTTGATAGCAAAGTTATCAGGAAAGGGTAGACTCTCAGCCACAGAACTGGTGGCAACTGCTGGGAGTATGCTAAATTAGATGGACCAATCTGTTACTCTGGCAGATAAATCTTTTCTCTTCTTTGAAACTAGAAAACACAAAGTTGGAAGGTGCTCCTAGCTCTAAGTAATGAACACACAATATATTTTCTTCATGCCAAATCCATCAAAAAGTAAAAGTGTATTAAGTCTCAAGTCAAATGACTTCCCAATTAGCCAGCCAGGTTTGTATCCATGAAAAATGCAAATTACAAATGAGGGATGAGATCTTGTATGTGTTACTGTTTTGCAGTCTCAGACTTTTTAGCTAGAATGGTAGTAATAAATAATGCTTCTGAGTGCTCATGCTGTGAAATTGCTTGCTGCTGTGAATACATCTCTTCACTACCTGCAGGTGCAGCAGTGAAAGTACAAGCACTGTTAATCACCTCTAAAGTAGTGAAACAGGAAAGAAGGGAAGATCCTTCCTGGCAATGTCTTTATGTAAATCCAGTGAATCTAGACTTTACTTTATGTTCAAGAACTCAACAGTGCACATGGTTAGAGGCTGGATGTGTCAGATACTCTTTCCTCTGCTCTGATACAGAGAAGACTTCTGACTGTTTTTAGAGTGAGCCAGCAAAGATGCTATCACATCACCTGTGAAGGGACCAACCTGCAAATTGTACATAGTCCTTCCCAGCAGGCAGATGGTGGTGGTGGCCACTATATGGCTCAGCAGTAGTTTGTCTCCTCAAGGGTACTGAAATGGCAGCCTGGAACTGTAGGTTTCCCTCCAATCTACACACACCACTTTACAGGGTAAAAACTTTACTTCTTGCACCCACTTGATATATTGTTCTCACCACAACACTTGTCCAGAGGTTCACCTAATGCCAGTAGATTTGACACTCGGTAATACATATTTGTGATCTTCTTAATTCCAGACACTTCAAGGATGGTCACTGCCCTCACTGTTGCATCCTGAATTGTGAGCCACTGAATGTACACATTTTAACACTGTTTCTAGCAGACTTCTTACAAGTAACTCACTGACTTGCTGGGGAGTGGAGGGCCTCCCAGATGGTGTCTGCATCTATTGCTGTTATGTTTACTGTCTCTTTCAGGGTGAGGGTATCATGCAGAAGTTAAGAATCTACTTTATGATGCAAGTATTTCTTATGTGACAAATGAAATATTGCAAATATATTTAATGTGTTATGGAAATATTCTTATATCAATAAATTTTGTCTTTAATCCCTTGAGTTGATGATCTCTGTCTGATTCTCCAGCTCATTTCAAGCCATTGTCTAACCTCTTACCTTGTGCTTGCTCTTGAAGTTGTCAAAGTGAATGTTGTGTTCTGTCAGGATAATGCATACAAAGATATTTGTCAAAAGAAGTCTAACAGTTTTGCCAGGGGACAATACATCTTACAAAAACATCCACCCCTGGCAACATGAATATTTCCATCTGTATTTTCCAGTTTTTCAAGGAATATTTGTGTATCCTTCGCACAACTCATTGTATTGCCTTTTCTTTTTAAATTTGGTAATGGTTTTATCTAGATTGCTGCTACCAACCATGTATGGGATATGCCAGGATTCTTCACTCCAGATTTGGGGGAAATGTAGATTATGTTTTTGCAGCAATGCTTTATTACTTTGCTTTTTAAAGGGAGAGAGAGCTAATTGGAAAACACAGGAGAGCTGGTAATAAGCACAAGTTGAAACAAACACTGATTCTTTTGACTTTCAGGTCTTGTACTTGGTAGCTCTGTTCTACAGCTCTCCTAGCTGTAATGCAGGAGTGATAACATTATGAGCCTAACGCTTTTGTCTGATGAGTTTTTTTTCACTTAGCATGGAGAACCTCACTGATGTCAGCAAAAATGAGAGGCTTTTTCCCCTCTCTTTTTTTTGTTATTGTGCCTAGAAATCATACTGTTTAAAGAAATATAATTTATATTCATGTTTCCTTTGGAAATAAAGGAAGGAAAGGAATATTTTGCATTTAAAATTGCTTTTCATTTGCAAAATTTGCCAGCAATCAACCCTCACACATGGAAAAAAAATCATGGGGCAGATCTATGACAGTTACACAATGAAAAATCATTTAACTTATCTTGCACACAGCTATTGTTCTTCCTTTAAAACACTTCTGGAATCTGTATGCAATAATGTCTCATGTCTATGTATTGTGATGTAAGAAATAGCAAACTAGAGTATCTACATTTCTATTACCTCAAGATCTGATTTTTGGTGTTTTTTTCAGTTCATCCATTAAACAGAATAGATCTAGTTTAGCTGCAGGATTAGGTAGCTCCATCAAAAAAAACTTGTTACTGCAGTAGAGGATGTTCTGTCATTCACTGCATGCTCTTTTCTTTCCCAGTCAATGTTATCTTATTTTTCAAGTAACACCAAGATAGTGCTGCACAGTTTAGATGAAAAGCCTCTACTTGAGGGGCATTGCTCTGGCAAAGCTGCAGAACTGAAATAATAACATCATTTTTGGACATTCATAAAATTATAGCGATGTTTTTAAGTCTGTTAATACAGGTATAACTTTACTGAGCTGACCTCATCTCCAGTTAGTGAATTCCATTCTGTGTATCCTCATTACTTAGTGGTTTCAACTGACTCCAGCTGTAGGTTTCAGCATGTGGTCTGAGGAAACCTAAGCATGGACAGACTATTTCTAACACTTCCAGAAAAGCTAAATTACAAAAGCAAAGACATTGCCATGAAATTAGAATTCATTTTGCAGACATCCACTTCTTCAGAGGAAGACATGGAGGTGAAAACTGAAAAGAGCTCTAAATCATTTTAATATACTGGATCTAATTTACCTAAGTACTGGATCCAATTTAACTTACACTTTTTACAGAACATTTTTACCACTCCCAAAAGCAAGGAAAGGAATGTGAGAGTACCTCAGAGTGAAGTCCTGTAGGTCCACCTGATTAAACAACCACCGTAATCAACCCACAGCAATTGCACTTCAATAAGGTACAGATGTATTTAAGTGGAGATTACACAAGTCTAGACCCAAGCTTCAAGATTAACATGGCACTTACAGCAGGAGTGCAATCTTGCCATCTAACAATATTCAAATGGGTTTCAGCCTTAATCTTTATATGTTAATCCTACTTATGAAAACTGTATTTTCTATGCTCTTTGCAATGAAGCTTGGTCATATTCACTGAGAAAAAAAAAAAAGAAAACAAATATTTACATATTTTATTTTGAATGAATTGTTGGACCACAGGAGGTTTAGTATTAACATGAGGAGAAACTTCTTTCCAGTAAGGATGCTGGAGCACTGGAACAGGCTGCCCAGGAGGCTGTGGAGTCTCCTTCTCTGGAGACATTGCAGAGCTGCCTGGATGCATTCCTGTGTGACCTCGTCTAGGTGATCCTGCTCTGGCAGAGGGGTTGGACTAGATGATCTCTCTAGGTCCCTTCCAACCCCTAACATTCTGTTATTCTGTGAATTACCTCACTCTTTTTCCATTTTCTACACAATTAGGAAATTTGACATTAAAAATATTAACTCCTAAAATTTCAAACATGCACTGAACACTAGAAGTCTATTAGAAGTAAGATTCTCTGCTCTACTGTGGCTTTCAGATGAGAGTTTTAGTAGCCTGGAGAATATCCTCTGCTGCTGTTTCTGTCAGATCAGATCTATGTTGATATATTAAGGCTACACTTTATGAAAAACACTGTTTCTTCACAATATCCAGTATGTTTACCCTCAGAGATATCTATTCAGGAGAACTGGAAGTAATAACATGTATTAAAACACCATGTTACCGAGGAGAGGAAAGGAAAACTGGGAAGATGTTAAAATATATTTTCTTTTAGAGGTATTTCTTTGACTACTATTCAAAACATCTGAGGAAAGAAACAGTTTTTAGTGATTTCTTTTAAAAAAATATTTCCACACATTAAAAGTTTTTTGGCATGAGAGAACTAGGACAGGAAATCTGCAGATATTGTCAAAATTGTTTTAAAGAGATTAAAAGGAAATAATGCTGTCTTCTGTCAAACAAGGCTTTTTAAAATCATAATTGCAGGTTTCACTACTATTAAGAACTACAGGAGATGTAGCTGACTACCTATATTTCAAAGGTATTAAAAGTCCTAGGAGGACATGTAGAAGACAAGGTTTTGCCACTTTAATAAGGAAGATGTGGAGGCTGGAAGAGATGTGTCTTGTGGATGTGACTGTGCTCCCTTTGATACCTGAATCAGACAAAGATCTGTCTTTTACTCAGATCTTTTCAGAATTTCTCTTCTTTGCCTGCAGGTAAGGGAAGATTCATGGAAGAGGGAGCTGGAAAAGAAGGAGTATTAGTAGAGGCTGGTAATGATCAGACAAACTCACTGTTTTTCCAGGCTGGGGATGTACTAAATAAAAAGGATTTCAGGTGACCTAAATGAGATTTTATGATTTTAAAACCTCCCATAGTTGCATTTGTAGAGTCAAAGATTTGACTTGTGATCTGTACAACACACAAAATACTTAACACATGCTCTGTTTTCTTTTTTATTTTTTTTTAAGGCAGCTCATAAATTTATTGCAGTCTTCTGGCATACCATTCAGATTGATTTATGGGGCATGGCTCAGATTTCTTATAGCTGAATTACCAAGCACAAACCAGGTACACCATCCTATTAAAAATGAATTTACTATGGGAACTGCA
Organism: Bucco capensis; assembly: GCA_013396975.1. Lineage (NCBI taxonomy): Eukaryota > Metazoa > Chordata > Aves > Piciformes > Bucconidae > Bucco > Bucco capensis. The sequence continues at coordinate 78,458 of VWZO01016443.1, read as the reverse complement.
CATTTGAAGTTAAATAATGGCTTGATTCTCAAGCTGAAACTGAAATATTTGCTTTTCTGCCAACTAATCCAAAACAGTCGATGAATAATTGCATTACCTTTGCTTTCAAAATGTTATTTATTTTCTCTGAAGGTCATAGTCTTTGGGGAAAAATAACAGAATAATGAGCATTACTTTACATACTCTGACCTGTACTGTCACCACTGTCACACCTTTGCACTGAAGGGTATGCATATCTTGGCAAAAGAACTCAGTTATGCTGTTGTTGTTTGGGTTTTTTTTAAAAAGATATGTCTATTTTATTCTAAAGGAAGTTTTACATATATGTACCTATACATGAATAGTTGCAAATCATATGAACTGCAAAGTCCTGAATAAATTCCAGATTAACAAAAAGTAGAACAAAAAAGTTTTTAATACCAAAGCACATCATCACAAGTTATGTTTAGTTCACATTTCACGGGAAGCAATATTTTAGTAAATGTCCTAAAGAATAGGAAAAAAAGTGAGGTTCTCCTTTTCATATTCTTTCTTCCACCAGTCTGACTTAATGTCATAAATTAAGATAAATAAATGATGATAACAGAATGTAAAATGTTTTAAGAACGACCCAGTGTAGGTATTTCTTCATGTTTCTGTTCTGTAGTCTACAAGGATAAAAGCAAATTCCTAAGGAGAGTGAAAATAAAGTTTGACCACCAGATACAGTCCTTTTTTTATTTCTAAAATCTTCTGAATGTTAACTTTATGATTTGCTTAGAATTGAAGAGCACTGTCACTTTGAAAACAAGTCCTATATAGAATTTTTCATGAGATAGTATGGAAACCTTGCCTAACACGTAAGAAATGATAAAATAAGAAACCATCAGATTAAAAAAAACAGTAAAAGTAAGTAATTTCCCCTCCTTTCCATTTTCAATTATTAGCAATTATTTATTTGGGGGACCATTTGAACTTGCAAACAAGTTGTGACAATAGAGTATTTGAACTGCTGCCCATGATGCTAGATGAGGTGACTAGGTGAGTCAAGTCAGCTGGGTTGGATCTTGCCCACCATACTTATTCATCACCGCATCTCTAGTGAACTGAAAAGGAGTCCCTGGTCTTCCACTAGAAGCTCACTTTTTTTCATGGTCATGAAGCTCTGGAAGACTAGAGGAACTCATTAGGTGGCTATACTTACTTTAACACACAGGTAGCATATATTTTGTTTTCATTTTCCCTTGTAGACAGCCTCCGCAATTCCGTTTCTTAAGCGCAGGGTTTCATTTACCCACATGCCAGCCAAAGTCCCCTACCATAAATTCCTCCTACACCCTTTTTCAAGCACACAGTATCCATTGACAGCTTACAAAGTGGGACAGATGCTGACTGACTGCAAAAGAGCAAGCTGCCTTCCCAGTTGGGTGCAAGAGAATTAAATTATACTAAAAGAGCAGAGCACCGATAACCAGGTGAGTGTCATGCTTACATACCTTTGCTGTGCGCTCATGACCTTTAGAGGAAGTGTCTGCATGTCACAGAAGCACTTACTTGATTCCACTTTTTCGCTATCTGCATACATCCAGGGAAGACCCAAGTTAGCTATCTGATATAAGGGCATGCTACATGTGTAGAGAATAATCAGCATGTTATATGGAGAAAGCACAATTCATTTCTGTGGGTTTTGTCTCGTTTGAAAGAAGTAAAAACATGCAGAGTCATCATTGCCTGATCAAGCCATGATTCTCCTTCATTCAGATTTTCCTCTCTCTTGATCTGAAGCGGTCCCACTCAGCTGTGCATTTGGAAAGCATTCTGGATTACCCTATGTCTATGGCAAACACTCTGCAGTCCTACTGCCAGGCATTGCATTGCCAGAAAGGAATTACTGTATTTCTCCCTTGCCAGAAAGGAATTTAGTCTGATCTTCCTAACACAGGGCATGGAAGCTAATTTGTATTAGGCAATCTGCACATTATGTTGAAAGAAGACCATAAAAACAAGGGCCAAAAGCTGGAAGATTTTTGTGATAAAAGATTAGGACTGAGGGAGCTACCAGACAATGAACCCCATAAAGAGGCACATCTGTATTTATCTACAATTGATACAGTGTACGAAACATTTATTAAAAGTGCAAGTGTGATATGCATGCAGAGAACTGAGTGCTTCTAACACATTGATTTATTATACCATTTGACAGTAGTTTCCCAGTAATGGATCATAGCTGCTAATGATGATTTTAAAGTGCAATTGGAATGAAAACAGGACTTCTCTTTAATCTGTTATGTGTGACACACTACGGTAGGTGTAATTTACTACTTGTGTTGTGAAACACTATGACTGGCCGGTGGTACAGAATGTGCTATAAAAACATGGCATAGAGCTAATTTATTTCATACCCTCCTTTTTAGCTTTCCAACTGTGTTGGCAAGTCTTACTTTTTTATGTACATATTCTTTTTAGAGATATTCTTGATTTTTATTACCTGAGCAATTAATGACATTAAAAGTAAAAATCCCTTTCTAAAACACAGAGTATGTCAGCATTTATAATTTACGACAGTTTAGGCTTTAAAAATGTTGCCTCACATTCTCCTGTAGTTATAAAACACTTCACATAGACAGAAATTGTAAATGACTCTTTCATAATACTTAACAATAGGCATCTGCATCATCTACTAGGTGAACCTGATGCAGCTATTGGGGAATTTAAGTGCAATTCATATGTTGAAAGCATATTTTTGTGGGGAGAGAACCTATTTACAACAGCGCCAACAAACAGCTGGTAAGAGATGAGCCATATGCTCCCCTAAATGACTAATTCTGCTTGCTAACTATAAGAGCAGAAATAGTGTTGAAGATTGTTTGCATGAAAGCCTCTTACTTTCTGCTATCATCTACTCAGAAGTCAGAGCAATGCTCTTTTGCCATGAGCCCAACCTGGTCATGTGGTGGCAGATGCCATCTCTGCAGGACCATGGAGAGTGCCCTGAGCTGCCCCAGGGGCCATGTGTCTGTTCCCAGCACTTGGTGGAACAGATTTCAAGAAACAAAATATTTTCAGAGGGAGAAAAAAAAGGTGTATGTCTTTGGGTATGGGAACCATCCTGTTAAGCTGGAGACAATGCAAATAAATATGCTGGTGATTTATGGGCGAGATTGCCCTCAGGGAATGTTTTTCTCAGTTGACTATATCCTCCACACTTCATACCTGTTAATCTTTGCCTGCAATGGGAAAATAGTTTGCTTAAGATTTAACAGACAGTACAGTTTTTATGGATTTTTGAAGTGGTATCCTGAAAGAAGACTTTAAGTCTTTTGGTAAAAGAGGAAGGTCTTTAAGTCATTCTTTCCTCCCACTGAGAGCTGCATAGTGACACTTGACCTGCCATTTACCTCTGCTTGTATTGTTTACATCCATCAGTCACGGTCACATAACTTTCTTGTGTCAACAATAGCAACTGCACACAAGGGCAGGGTTTTACAGAAAGTATAATATGCTTTTACCTGGCAGCTACACTGGACAAGACTCCCCTCTGAGTCTATACATGCCTGGCAATGTAGAATCAGTTTTAAATAAAAAACTATCATTCACATCACTTTTCATCTCATAGTTTAATTGTGATGATCAGCTGGGAAAGCTGATGTATCTCCTGCTTTTCAATAACTTATAAGAATAAACCATGCAGAGCCAAGAATGCACAATGGGATTTCCTTTCAGTACATAATCAGAAAACAAACCCACACTAATCATTATCAGAGGACTCACCAACACATAGCAGTGAAATTGCTTTAGGCCTTCTCATAAAAGTGATTGTAGTTATAAGGAGAAACACAAGGTAAGGGGGAAATGCACAAGAGCTCGTGTTTTCTCTTCTTTAACTGATAGTTTTATTGAATACTTAGTTGGCTTTTTATGTCCTACTTGCCAGACATCTTACATTCCTAAAGATATGATTCCTGAAGAAAAAGAACTCTGAGCAGAATATAACAAGTTTCCTAACTAGGTGTCAAATAGCTAACTACTTACATACAAGGAAAATACTAATTCTCCAAAAAGGTCACTACAAGTGAGCAGAAAAATGTCAAATCTGGAAAAAAATATATCTTCTTGCACATGGATAACACACAAAAATAAAGTGCATATGAAAACATACATATTTATCAATCAGCATGTGGATGGAGGACAAATCAGATGATCACTTTACATCCGTTCCAACATTCTTCCTCTGTTATTTTCTGTATGTGAAAGTGCACATATCCATGCATAAAATAACCTTGTCAGCTAAGGATAGGACATGACAGGCATTTAGTTACGGGTTATTAGGGATTTGAAAGAGAAGGTGTAGAACTGGACCCTAAGGGCAGCTGCAGAAATTATTTATTATTTTTTAAGAGAAAAAAGAGAACACTTCATAGTACTAGAAAACAACAGATTTGAAAATGTTCCAAAAGAATACCTGAAATTCCAGATCCTTTTTCTAAGATCTTGAGCAAAAGCCTCTTTGTAGTTGCTGGCATTAAAGAAATGCTATACAGCCTGAGCAAACCTAATGCTTCTATTCAAGACTGTCTCAAAGGAATGAAACCAACTAAAAGATTAGATGGAATCTGAGTTTCAGACCAGAAATTCATTTGTAACAGGATTCCCTCTAATAGCATATGCTATTTAATATTATTGATGTGGGTGTTACGGTACCCGAAAGCATGTCACCTCCTCGAAGAGCTCTATAATTCCCTTAGTAACACGACTGTAAAGAAGTCCTCTTCTTCTTTGATAACTGACCCAGAGGGCATTTACTGAGTTCAAAGAAAAGGCACAGATATAATGTTTTCCCCTTTTAAAAGAAATTGACATAGAAAAGAGCACGAAGGATCTCACTTTATTCCTCATATACATGCTTGACTTAATATGTATATTATGAATAATGTTTCTTTTTCTGAGTTGTTGATTCAGCTTTACTTATATGCATATTATCATACATAATTCCCATGTTTTTTACATGCTTCAAAACAGCCACTTTCTCCTGGCACTGTAAGAGGTGGGGAAAAAAAACAAACAAAAAAGTAGATTACATAGATCTTCCAGGGAACTGTGTGAATTTGGTGCTGCAACTTGAGCAGCAGAGGTTACACATTCTTTCAGTAAACCTTATCTTCTCCCCTGCTGTTCCTTGGGCTGTAGGAATGACAGAGAGGATAAGATGGGTAGTATCAACAAACTCCCTGTTTCTTCAGAGAATTCACCCCACAGGCTGCTAAGGAAAGTGTCCTGGTCCTGTTTCCTACCACAGAATCACAGAATGTTAGGGGTTGGAAGGGGCCTCTGGAAATCACGTAGTCCAACCCCCCTGTCAGAGCAGGTTGACCCAGAGCAGGTTGCACAGGATGGTGTCCATGCAGGCATTGAATATCTCCAGAGATGGAGACTCCACCACTTCTCTTGGGCAGCCTGTTCCAGTGTTCTACTACCCTCAAAGTAGACACAATTAACTTGTTATCCACCAGGACTCCCAGGTCTTTCTCCACAAAGCTGCTTTCCACTAGGTCAACACCTAACCTTGTATTTGTGCATAGAGTTATTCCTCTCCAGGTGCAGGACCTTGTACATGCTCTTGTTGAACTTCCTTAAGTTCCTCTCTGCACAACTCTCCAGGTCACACTGAATGGCAGCACAGCCTGACGGGGTGGCAGCCACCCCTCCCAGTTTTGTATCATCAGCAAACTCGCTGAGGCTACACTCTGTTCCTTCATGCAAGTCATTGATGAAGACATTGAACAAGACTGGACCCAGTCCCGATCCCTGGGGAATATTGCTAACTATAAGCCTCCAGCTAGACTCTGCACTGCTGATCACAACCCTCTGAGCTCTGTCATTCAGCCAGTTCTCAATAGCTGACTATTTTTCAGTAAGATGATCATACTTACATCAATATTGGAGGCAAATGCTTTAATAACATTAAATTAGGCAATTACAATAAAGCTAAAATCTAAGATGCATGCTGAAGACCCAGAATAATTCAGATGACTAGACTGAAGCTAATGCTTATGGACAGTTAATCAGTAACATGACCTCTAAGACTATNCCCAAGTGATTTTCAGACTGTGCCTGAAGACTATGAGTAATGATTGTTGGAAAGAACTATCATACTCTCCTGCTGAAGCCTGAAGGATGCCAGCTCATTCATTCACTTTCAGAGCTTGATAATGACTGGGAAGTTGCAGAAATAGGAAGGATTATGAGGTTGAATGAAGAAACCGAGAGCTTTTATTTGCTTCCTACAACCTGGACCACTGAATTCACTATCTGTGTACTAACAACCTACTACTACTAGTCCTGCATGTGCGGTTGAACTGCTTCATGATCTCACTATGCTAATTCTGACCCAGAACTGGTTGGTCTGCTTGATGCAGCTTCTGAAAATGCCAATCACCAAAATTTGAAAAAATAGATGGTTAAAAACTGTTGGCACCCTCACCACAAATACAGCACAATAACTGCACATACTTGTTGCTTCCTCACTAAAATAGTAACTCAAACATGGAGAACTACAAAGTAAATGAATGTAAAAAGAAAACCGGGTGATTTTGCACAAGGTGAGTATGATATATCCTTCTTGGGTTTTGTGCTGGAATGGTGATCTGTTGTGCCTGTCTTCAGTAGGTGTGATGGCTGCTGGTGGGTACATGTTAGAGCAAGTACAATCTATTTCTAGAGCCAAGGTTAGGAGGAAAGTCCAGAAGCCATAAGCGATGGTTACTGCTCATTCTCTTCTACTGAGTCACTGCTGCAGATGCACTAGAAAATGATTTCTCAAGACTACAATGTTACCTTTTTCCAGAACTGCCTTCATTTCTCCCTAAGTTTCCCTCTCCAGACTGACTCACTTTCTACACTTAGTGTCTGTACACAGAAGATATTTTCACCCTAGCTGGTCTCCATTTTTTGCAATTTTGTGCCAAGAGCTATTTTTGAAGAAACCACATGTATGTGAGATTCTGCCACAAAACTAACCTATTTAAAACCACTAATACCAATAATGAACTCTAAAATGGGGAGGAGGACTGAATCTAAAAATGTGGTCTATTTTAGATAATGGATCAATGTTTCTATTTTGAAGTAAATTATCTTCCAAATGTGATTCTGTTTGTTAGCAAAAGAGCATAATAGCAAATTGAGTAGATTATTTTTCAGCTAGAGAAATGGTATGCACATGAGTTTTGGGACTGCCTGTCCCAAATTTGTAGAAACCTTGATCCAGACTACTAGATGATTTTAACTGTTTGAAGAAGACATTAGAAATTTATAAAGCATCTCACAGATTTGATCTCAAACAGCAGATAACATTTATGCAGTAACTTAAAGACAAAAAAAATCTTTCACTTCCTTACAAAATTCCTATAGAAATTAACCCCATTGCTACTAAATTTTTAGAGTATGTTTGAATAGCTGTGGTAAGTTCCATCAATCAATCACAGCAATATAGTCAAAGTCTTTGTGTATCAAACTTTTCACATGCTAGTCAGGGTCTTGCCCTAAATATTTATCACATAGCAAATACTAGCAATAAAAAGCCCAAGTATCTAAATCTATTGCCTTTGTATACAGTTGTGCTGTGTAAAGATATGTAAAGACCTGAGGTTGATAGAAAATATCACCTTTATATTTTTTTATCACCCAAGTTTGCTCTAGGTAGATGAAAACAATGATGGCAACTCTTTCAGCCCTTAAAAAGAAAAAAAAAAACACTTTTTCTCTGACCTGAATAAATAGAAAATTTATTTTGCATATAGGGGTAAAAATGGCAAAAATTGACATAAAATGTATGGAAGTTTATGCTGAGGTACCTGTGGAGGACTGTCAAGCATAAGACAGCATGCAAACTAAGATGCTTAATAGCGATAATTCTAATAATTTTGGAACAAACATCGTGCAATGTTTATGCTGTCTGCACACTGGGTACCCAACTCCTGCATTTTCAGACAACACTGACACACATGAAAAATATAGAAAATGACAAGATTGCTTCTGCAGAGGAAAAAAAAAGTTTGCAGTAGAGTTATCTGTCATCTTTCATATACACATGATCTGTTTGTTATATACAGTTTTCCAAGATGCATCCATACTAAAATGATATAGTTATGTAGACCAAATGATTACCATTTTGCCATCAGCTTATTAGCTCCTTTTCAGCTGAGACAATATTGTTGCAATATTTGGTTGGAAATAAGTTATCTTATCCTGTGGCCACGTGGTGCCTGTGACCATGGAAATTCCAAATAACTTCTGATTTTTCTATGCTACCACACAGTTAAAGGAGAATAATCCATTGTATGCCTGTCTTCAATCTCTTTTCCTCATCTGTCTGGAAGTTCCTGCAGAAGATCTCTGTTCTCACTCTGAAATGCATGGAAATGTTAGGGCACATCCTCCCGAGGGGGTGTCCTGGTTCTGGGTACTCAAAGCAATGGGTTTTAGGTTTCCCTTCCTTGCAGTGGTAACAAATACAGAGCTGTGACTAAGGAGGATATAGACCACCTTGCTGAGGGAAAGCTGGAGAGCCCAAGGGCACAGTGTAGTTACTAATAGTCCTCTGGTAAGTTTACATCAGTGGGAGTTTCACAGGGCTCTGTCACTAGATCACTTCGGTGCCTCCTTCTCTCCTGATCACTTCCTCATCTTTCAGCTTCTGCCACCTCCTCCTTCCTACTGAAGCCTACCATCACCCCAAATGACTATGACTTCTGTTGCTGCTTTGCATTTGGCCTGACTGGTATAGACAGGTTACAAGAGAAGGCCACAAGAAAGCTGTACACTCCTACTGACTCTGAATAGTTTTTTACTTTTACAGCAAACCAGAGCCTATCCAATATATGGGCTGTGATCACACTTGGGACTTGTCTAAGCCCAGACTACTTTGCAGAGTTGCTTGAGTAAAGCAGAGAAATATTTTAAAACTTACACCATAAAGAATTACTTTACATTAAAATTCTTCATATTTGCCTTGTGCAAATAGTGTGACCTGAAACTGAATACAGCTCAAGGAACTGGGGTCTGTGTTCTTTTAATGTGATTAAGTCAATTTGTCTATGATTAGATGTTGGATTTATAGCCAATGAAGAAATAACCCAAAATGCTTATGATATTCTCTAGAACCATCTGTCTCATACAATAAAAAAACATGTTTCCAGAAAACACTGGCAAGTTGGTTTTGCTATCTGATAAATCAGATACCAGTCTGAAAGTAGCTTCCAACAGGCCATGAGCATGGTGTTCTTCACCTCTTAGAACTATTTTCAAGAGGCTATGTCAACATATCCATGTGTGTATCTGCACATCAAAGACAGGCCTGGGAAAGATCATGTCCAGTACCAAAGTCCTGTTGTGTTACTAGTGATATTGAAAACTCCCCAGCATAAGGCATGTCAAAATAAAATATATTCTAGCTACTCTATTTTTCGTATGTTACCTATCAGGAGTTCAACTTTTTGTTCCTTTATGCTGGACTCCTACAGCAAGCATAGGAAATTAGAAGTCCCATGAAATATTCCTTTCATGTCAGGGGAAATTCCTTTGTAAAATCTTTGTTCCATGCTTCATGCACTTCCATTTTAAATTTTCTTTCTTAGCCATAAAAAATTTATGCAAGCCCTCTCTAAATATTTCCACTAAATTGATTACATATAAAATAAAGCTACAAAATTTAGAGCCATGATTATATTCATAAATGATCTGAAACACTGAGAAGTGTTCTAAAACTAATATAGCAAAGCAAGGCCATAACACAAAGATAAAAGCATCCTATTTTTTTTCCCCACAGTTTAGCCTTAATCTTTTTGTTTGTTTGTTCTTCCCCATGCTACACGTTCCAAATAGGTACACAAGTTGTCACCACACTGGCTTTCTGAATAAGAACAACAACTTGTTCTAAAGCAATGCTAAATTAATCTATGAAGTACCTCTTTTTTTTTTTTCTTTTTTACTTCAGTCCCTCAGGGCTTCAGCATAACTCAATATTCCTGAATTTAAGCTTGGTTTGATGTCATGGATATTATTTTTTTCAAAACTTTACAGCTTTTATTTTTATTAGTCACAACAGGCATCATGTGCACCAGCAGCTATTTTATATCCTTTCTGCCCTCCCATGACCTACATCCAAAACTCCCCTTTACAGGAAAATCTTTCTACATACTCAACAAAGTACTTTAACAAGTAGTAAGGAAGATCCCCTTGAATTTAGTAGGTTTAAGATCAGCACCTGTTCCAGAAAGGCTTTTCTTATGATAGAAGCAAGTCAGCTAGTGGGATCCATGTGCTTAAATCTCTTTATTGAACACAGACTTTAATATCTTTGTCCTTTGATAACACAGCTCTATACTGGCGTAATAAAACTCCCCAGTTTTACCAGAGTGTTGTGAGCAGAAGAATGTCAAAAATTAGAGGTGTCTCATACTCCCTTTATGAGTCTAGTGGGACTCTGATAGATAGAATATATGGAGCCTTAAGTAATTGTTCGGAATATATGTATGTATAGTACACATGTATTTTTTATGAACAACAGAAAGAACTTGACTAAATTTTGATGCAAAATGGGAATTATGTAAAAATGTGCTACACAAAAATAAGTGATCAAATTATTAAGAAATAGGAGTAACAGAGGAAAATGAATACTACAATCAGTGCACTTTTCACTATAAAATTTATTATTAAATATTATAAACAGATTAATTTTTCCTCAATATTCCAATTATGTTTCAACTGCATATTTCTCTATTATCGTTGGTATAACCACAGTTATAGAATCATATTAATAGTATTTTCACTGCCTTTGCAAGTTAGACTTTTCAGCTTTGAGGGATGGTTTCACAGCTCTAGTCAGCTGAATTAACACCCCACCACAGCTGATGAAGACACTGCTCCCTGCCCTTCCCACTCTGCCTTTCTGCCACAGTGCTAACCACTCACTCCTCCTGTGTACAGTGTGCCAGCTCCAAGCTAATGAGGTACTTCTGGGAGCCAGTTTCAGTCACTAAAACAGCAGAAATCAAATCCAGCAACGTAGCAGTGAGTTAGATCAACTTACAGCAAAGTCAACCTATTACCAGAGCATGAATGTGGGAGGAAGGGGGCTTGAGGGGACAGGAACACATGGATGAGAAAAAGCAAGGGTGAGATGCTGGGAAGTAAGGCTTTCTTGGCCACTGAGCTCATTTTCACTCACTGCTGACTCTTGTCTTTCATGTGTTCCTTCACTAATAGAAAATATAGGCTAAAAAGATCAGAAGACAGTGCAGATTTGTTCATGTTAAAGTGATATTTCGGGTGGTCCTTTTCTGGAGTGTGTTCAGTATCTGTTGATGAGTCACATTCCAGACACAGTCCTCAGATTTTTGAGGTCTTCTTCTAGTGAACTACAGGCTCAGACACTTGAGCTAACCTTGACAGGTTCTCCCCAGGCTGCAAGCACAGCTAATACACAAGCACCTTCTCCCAAGAAGCCAAATAGCAGGATGTGGCAATCATAAATCATAGAATGGTTTCGCTTTTAAGAGACCTTAAAGATCATCTATTTCTAACCCCCCTGACATGGACAAGGACACCTTCCACTAGACCAGGTTGCTCAAAGACCTATCCAACCTGGCCTCCTCTTTGGGAAGCCTCTTCCTGTGTCTCACCACTCTCACAGTATAGAATTTCTTCCCAATATCTAATCTAAATCTACCCTCTTTCAGTTTGAAAGCTTTACCCCTTGTCCTATCACTACACTCCCTGATAAAGAGTCCCTCCCCATCTTTCCTGTCCTTAACTTGTGTGTGTGACTGGGAGGTACTGGGCCATCCATCAAGAACATTTTTTTCTTGGAAACAGGTAATACTGACAGACTTTAGACCTGAAATTCTTAAATAACATGAAATGTCCAGCCAAGATGATGCTTCTCCAAATTATAGACTATACATTGAGGCTTGAATTATAGTGCCTGCTCACTCAGTTCAGCTGAACAGTTCGGTGAGGTGGCCTTGTGAAGCTTCAGGGCAGACTTTACTCCAGTGAGAATATCTTCCATTTTTTAATATGTGAAATATACACATTAAAACAATCTATATATATTGTTTTATATATATATATATATAGTCTCTTAAGTTTTTAATTATTATTTTTTCAAGTAGGTAAAGAGAGAGTCTATTTACATATTATGTTTTATGTTGAGCTTAGTCACTTTTTTCAGCAAGTTTAATGTTTCCTTGTAGAAAAGAATACCAAAACATGAAAGATATCTTTCATTGTCTAGTAACTGAATTTTGCAGTGCTCATATATTTGTAATTGCAAATATGTATTTCAGCAGGAAACCACGAGTTGAATTAGATTTCCTGTTCAGTATTGAGAGTAGCAGAAGGCTATTGATGCATCAGCTACTTCAGAGTTGTTATCTACCATTACAGGAGACACAACTCTGACATTAAAACTCTTTAGCTGTTCTTCATCTGAAGACTAATGTGAATGGGCTACGTGGTGTCAAATTGGTCTGCCCACTTCTGTGAGCTGCTTATTGTAATATGCAGCTACCATGACAGCAAAGCACAATAAATTTGAAGCCTAGGAAAGCTGCATTTGATGTCAGGCAACAGTGCCTGTGCTTTAAAATAAAAATTTAAACATACAGTTATAAATGAAGGTGCTCTTCTAACTCAGACAGAGAGCTCTTCATGGCCACATTCTTTTGCCAAGCAAAAAAGCTTGAACTCTCCTTTTCTCAGCAACAGCTTCTTATAGCATCACATAATTTCAAGGAGTATTCAAAAGCAGTTTCCTTTTTTCTCTCACATAATAACTAAACCTTGATGAAAAGAGAAGACTTTTGTTATGATTTAGAAAGTGAATTTTAACAATTTGGAGGTGAATCTTGGCAATCTTCGTGAAGTTCTTTATAAGACAACAGAAAACACTTTCACATTTTCATCATAATTCAAAAATACCAAAAATGAAATATGACCAAAGTAAATTGGCACAGTTTTTCACTCCTTTGTTGACTTTTTTTCCCTTAAAACAGATGAAAGAACAGATTCAGGTAATAATTCAACAAACCATAAAATCATATAGAGACAGTAAGAGACAGCTTACAAGGACAACAGCTTTCCAGAGAGGTTTATATTTTACCAACAAAAATCAGTTCTGTGTGAAAAGTTCTAACTGGTTTAGGGTTTTTAGGTTTGGCTTTCAGGGTTTTTTTTGAGTGTTTGGAGTCCCATCTGTGGCAGAACAGCTATTGTGTGCCCAGTTGTGTGATAAAGCTCACTTGCACATCCACAAAGATGCTCAGAGAGACAGTGGCAGGAGAGGGAACCCAAATAATACTCTGCCAGTGTATCCTTGGACCCATTATAGGGACCATGAGCCCACTGAAATCCCACCTCCACAAGGCCAGAGGAGCACAGGAATGCAGGCAGGAACATGAACCAAGGACCACCAAGGAGTGAACACCTAGAAGTGCCTCAGCCCCAAAGTCCAGGGGAAAAGGGGAGAAAGCCAATCACTATGAGGTGCTGCCAGGGAGCAGATTTCTGGATCACTTTTCAGACCAAAGGAAATTGCTGTCCTGGGGTGGGACATGTCATAGAATGCAGGAGAAAAACAGTTTGGATTGTACAGGATTTAATATGGGATGTTTAGGGAAGGAATAAAAGGCAGGAAAAGGGAGAGGTTTAGGTGATTTGGGGAGGAAGTAGAATGGGAAAATTGAAAGGTAAGGGGATAAATAGAGTTAGTCATGTGTAAATACTATATATTTCAGTATTTCTGTATCCTAACATTTTGTTCACTTTTTGAACACCTTTTGCCTGCCAGTCAGCTTTCAAGGAAGCAATTTGGCAATGAGAACTGTATGATAATGTAGTTTTGGTAAACAAAATTAATAAGAATTTGAATAGCTTCTTATAACTCATATTTTTTTGGCAATATTTGAAGGAAATAGTCTGTTAAAGTTACAAAAAATACTAATACACTAGTGTTACAATTTTCATTCTGATGAGTTATTCTTTTTTCTGCCTTGTAAATCTTACCCTTAACAATGTTTACCTAATTTACCTCTTCTCAAACCAAGAGTCAAATATACATTTTAAGCACAAAATTAACATTTCTGTGTTCTCTCATTATTTAAGTATTTACCTGAGAAATTTTCTGTGGAGTGGTTCTAAAATTAAAACATTCATAACACCTCATTGCCATCACTTTAAGAACTCATGAAAGACAAGTGAGTCTGAATAGAGGAGAACATAATACTATCTTCAGAAAGAAAGGAGGAATCAGCAGGCAACATAAATTCAACATCAAGGACAATATTCTAATAAATTAAATAGATTTTAAAAATTATTTAATTATTGTCAAAAGCTCCTAGAAGGTCAGTGAAAAAAAAAACAGTAACCAATGATTAGTTGCAAACAGAAGTTTTTTTAAACTGCTTCATTTTCCTTCTTTTAAAGAGTACCTGCTCTACAGTGAAAGGGGCAGTGGAAGTGTTGTGTATTGACTTTAGGGAACCCTTGGGCACCATCTTACATTACATTCTCACAGTCTACAGATATACTTTTGTTCTAGGCTAAATTGCTGTACAGTAGGTACACAATCAAACAAAAAGGATATATAATATAGAGTTCTGCTGGGTTCTGGCCAAGATCTGATACAATGCAACATTTTCATTCATTACTTGGTTGATGGAACAGAGAGCACACTTACATGATGTCAAAGCAGAAGGGTCTGCAAAGGATTTGAAGGATTAGAATTCAAAATGACTTTGATAAATGGGAGAAGTGGTCAGCAATCAATAAGACGAAACTCAATAAACACAAGTACCAAGTACTACACTGAGGCAGGAAAAAATCAAATGCATAAATACAAAATGGAGAATAGTAACAGCACTGTAGAAAGAGACTTGGGCGTTACACTAAACCACATATTGAATATGAGTCAACAATATGATGCTGATGCAAAAACAGAAAAACTCATCCTGGGACATTTTAATAGATGTTGCATATGCAAGACAGTATTAGTAATTGCTTTTCTCAACTCATCCTGCAGAAGTCTTAGTTGGGTGTAGTTTAAAAGGATAGTAGAAATAGAAGCTAACAAAAAAAGGTTTAAAAGACGGAGAATGACTGAAAAAAGGAAAGGATATATTTGCGCTAAAAAATTAAGGCTGGCAGGTATGGAGGTGATATGATAAAAACCTTCCAATAGGTAGAATGTTCTTATAAGCACAGATCCCATTGATTGGTCTTCATGACACTGAGGACAGGACAAAAGCTAACTGACTTCAATTGCAACAGGAAAGGTTTAGGTTAAGATAGGAAAAACTTCTAACTCTAAGGATAGCTATGGACAGAAATAGGTCACCTAAAGATGTGGCATGATCTCTACCATTCAGATTTCTAAGAGGTTAGAAAAATACTCATCAGAGATTCTACATTCCCTGGAGTAAGAGGCAAACAGTACGAGCTCCTGCTTTTTTTTTTTTTTTTCATTTTAGCTGTTGCTGTTACAGTGTCAAAGAAAAATAAACTTGTAACTTAAATTAGATCTTTTATTTTAAAACTAAATATTTGCATGCCAGCTTCTGACAGTGACTTCTCTTTCTTATCTGTAAGAGGAAATTCATGCCCTGATGGTCTGCTGTTTCTAAGTAATAACACCTACAGAGAGGTTAGACTTGCTGCTGACTTTGATCCATTCCCTCAAGACAGCTTAATGTGTCTCTAGATGCCTGCAGAGCTTTGATCCCAAATATTTATCTTCTTTTGGATTTATTTCTGGAAACTCGATTTTTACATTTCACCACAGAGTTCCTCTGATGCATACATCAACTCTAGAATTCAGCTGCAACTGCTCATAATGCTTCCTCTCAGCTTCACTGGGGTTGCTGTTAATTCTTGGTAGGCTTCTTTATTACTCAAGTAAATTACTTAGGGCAGTATGTTTGATGTTTCTACCGTTCTACTCTGGCGTGCTTAAATATTTACCAAGTTCATTCTAAGGATTTTATTCTCTTGAATATTTTGCCTTTGGTTTCATGGTTTTGTGCCTTTGGATGTTCTGCAGTTAAGATCACTATACTAATCTTCACTATCTTGCAGCTACTGAGACAGAGGGAGTCAGCTGTAATTACTTCTTAAATCAAATCTTGTTTGCTACTTAGGACTAAATCTCTTGTGCTCCAACAAAGCTACCTACTGTGTAAAGCAGCCATTTGTAGTAACAAGAATTTGCTACTCTTAGCTATATCCTTCAGAGGCATTTAAACCACTAATCCTGGGTGCTTGAAATGATCTGTTAGTACTAGTTTATTTCCATTTCTACCCATTTTTGTGCATTTCTCTTACAATAGTCATTCTTCCAACACAAAATGAACTGAGGTTTAGATCTAGATAAAAATGGAATCTATGGCTCATGTTCTCAGCTCTGTCACCTCAGAAACTTCACTAACGTAGAACTGTATCATATTGAGGAGTTGAGATTAGAAAATATATTTTGAGACTATGGAATGTGCTTGGTTTGTCTCTTTACTATTAGAGCTCAGAGGTAAAAATTCCACCTCATGTTCTCCCATATACCAGCTGTACTTGCTGACTTGAATTTCGAGGTATATTCATTGATTCACTCAAAAAAGAACCAGCATTGCTATTGACATGTGTCTCATGCAGCATTTCTTACATTTATTAATATAAGATTTGTGCAGAACTGGGTCACTGGTAGCTTGTACAAAATCTGGATCTCAAATTGCAAATTATGCAGAGCAAAGGATATCCTGTTTGTGCTCTCATGTATTATAGGCATGTTAACTAGTATGCTAGCTTGAACTGCATCCCAATTTTCCACCCTCTGGTACTTTGTAAGCTGCCAGTCTGGTTTTGCTGCAGGGAATAGGGGAGAGGGATCATGCTTCTGTCTCTGAAGTACCCAGTAACTTAAAAAAACCTCATGCAAAATGCTACAGACCTGTCACCACAGCCACTGTCACAGCCTCTCCATTTCTGGGAGACAAACTGAGCAAGAAGCATGTATCTGAGCACAGCAGAAGTACTTTCAGGGGCAGCACAGACACATGCAGACTTCCTGAGCCAGAAGCATTTCCTGCGCACAATGAACCACATTGAATGAGACTGCAAAGCTGGAGTTACATCAAGGCACAACTTTCTGTGTAGTCAGATATTGACACTGATGACAGAATCCCTTTGAGTGTTATGTCTGGCTCTGCAAGAAGAGTTCTGCAAACGCAAGTGGGGTGGCTCAGCAGCAAAGAGATGTCTAGAATGGGAAGTGCACTATTAATGGTGCATTTGCGAAAAGTTTAGCCTTTATTACGTGAGGTAGTGACTATTATAAGCATGTTGTTGGACAAGTGGAGGAGGATAACAAGCCATGTGGAGACCCAAAACATAATTCTACATTATCAATGTTCTGGCAGCATGTTGAGATTGGAAAATCAACAGCAAGCAAGGTTATTTAGGAAATGAAAACAATGGTTTTGATAAGTTCTAGTAGAATTTTCCTGGATCCTTTTCCAGCTTCATCAGGGTCACTGAAGGAGAAGAAAACACTCTCTACCTATTCAGGTCTCCATGCTCTAGATCAAAAGGAAGGAGTAATTGTGTTGCAAGCTGTTGTAGATAACCATGGAAGACAAAGGCAGTGTCAGGTGATTTATCAAGGTGCATAATGTCTGGGTGTCCCACAGCTCTCTCCCAGCCACACTGACAGAATCAAGCTATCTAAGTTCCTGGCACATTGAGATCAAAAGACTTACCAATCAAGAGCCACTGGTGACTGTACCTGCACCCCACACCCTAGCTCATGAGCTCATCCATTGGCAATCTCCACAGAGACCTTTTCAATTACTGCTTAAGTTGCTGTCAAATGGTAGATGGATGTGTGTGCTTGTCCAGCTCAAAGATAAATAATTGATCTTCTGTCAGACTTGATTCTACCTGTCGTTTTCCTACATTTTTTTAAACATACTTAACAGTTTCTATCTCCTGATCATACCTAGGAGAATATCAGGTGAGTAAGAAGCAGATGCAATGGGTATAGATGGAATAGAAGGGTGGGGGAGTTTGTGTTCTGGGCTTGGACAAGCTAGGGCCACATCATGCAGAACTGGAGCACTCATTTTTACCATTGGTCTTCCTGGAGGCAGGAATCTAAGCCCAGCCCTGCTCTGCTTGAGGCCCCTAGGCTGATGCATTTGCAAAGAAAGAACACTGCAGAATAATTCATGCCTTGAGTTCCCATGGTATTGTAGATAAATGTTTTCCACAGAATCCAAGCAGGTCAAATACCTCTGACTTGGTCCACTTGGGATCATGTGGAACAATGCCCAAGCAGAGTGTGTGCCAAGTACATGATTTCCACTGTGGCTCTGGTCCAGGTTCTTTCTAATCAGCAACACTATGCCATCACTGAATTCCTCAAAGCTACTGTTGTTGGAGCTAAGATAGTTTACAACAAAACATTGGATTCCAGCAAGGGACCAAATAAAAGAGGAAAAATATACACCCAACCCTGCATATGTATATAGGAAAAGTGATTTTTTGGAAACACTTGAGTTTCATGACAAAGCAGCATCAAGAGCAGAAAGGAAGCATGAAAGAATTGGCAAAAGAGCCTTTGGGCTGGCAAAGAAAGTTCATTCAGACATGCAGTTATCTGATACCTGATCTTGTATAAACCTGCCAGATAAAATTATTCCTTCGTTTGTTCATTTCAATATTCTCACCCCTACCTTCAGTGAACCAGAGTGGTCTTATACTAGTTCAGCATCTTGTGTCTAAGGGCTGCAGCATTTTTAATCTATTGCTAGCTGCCCTACAGATGGATTTACAGTTTTGTGAAACCACTGTCTCATTCCTGTTTCTGCTGTTTACAGTCACTGGCTACTTGTCTCTCTCTGTCCAAAAGCAACCGATGCAAGTGCTGGCAGATAGTAGAGGCTAACCAATGAAACTGGAGCACACAGCCAGCTGTCTCTCCCTCCCCTTGCACACCCCTTTCTTTTTTTTTTCTTTGTAAAGATATTTAGGTGTTGCTCTGTTCAGCATTACAAGCCTCAACTGTGCTCTACAGAGAAATGCCTAAATAGGTTGCAAAAGATCAGTCAGTGTGTTAGGTGAAAAATCAATGAATGCTGAGGACAGTTTAGAGAGTAATCCAGATGCTCTAGAAAAGAACATACAAGATCATTTGGGAGCTTAAAAAAGCTGAGGTAGCATGCAAAACACAGGTGGGGAGTTTGGGTGAAAGAAGATTGTTGAGGTGGAGAAAAGAACAGGTATTAGAACCAGGAAAGCAAGTAACAAAACATAATGGGAAACTATATATATTGTTTTATAACTTCACAGGGGGAAATGTGGGAGAAAATAAAGAAAATTAAATCAAAGTACAAATGAATGTCATCAAACGATTAGAAAACAAACAAAAAAAAAAGTAGAACTGATAAACAAGAGAGACAGAAACTTGCACATATGGATACAGAGAAAGGATAACTGAAATATTAAAACAAGGAGTTAAACTTTTTGTAATGAAACAAAATATATATACACTGTGAGAGATGCCAAGCAGTAGACACTCAGCACTAAGTGGATTTTCTTAGTTTGGGCTGTTATGCAGACCAGCCACCCTCAGGTGATACTGTGTCTGAACTACATCTTGTCAGGTACCTCACATTACAGTGGGTCGCTGCTCATCCATATTTCCATGCTGTGCTCTCTCTCTCTATATCAACACACTTTTAAAGTTCTGAGCCTGAAAGAATGTGGTTGTGAAAACTTTTTTGCTTATTTTCCCCCCTCTTTCTCATATTTTTCTTTTATCCATTCCAGTATCAGCTGGGACTTCTGTGTCAACAAATATACATCCTCAGACCTAATCTTACTTCTCCTTAACTCAACAGATGACTTCTGATGACTTCTATGAAAGCCCGCAGAGAACAGCTAGTGTCAGAGAGCAGAGGATAGATACTGGTTCATGTACGAACAATGCTAAAAGTGGCAGGCTCAGAAAGCTTAAGTTGGCAGAAAGAACTTGAACAAGATTGACATTTGGAATTTGGGAAAGAGTGGGTGGTATAGGAGTAACTGTGGATGGTAAAAATACATACAAATCATGATGCCCCTACTGAAACCACCTACACAACCACCATCTTTTATCTGTCACTTCAATCTCTCATTGATACAGAGCTTTTACTCTTTGCACCCTAGGGCCAGGTTTTCAAAACCTTCAGCCTCAAACTTACTTTGCCTCTCAGAGCACTGAGTGCACGGCAGGTGGTGGCTCCCTGACCATCTATACCCAAGACCCCACTTGCTGTCCAGGGGGCTGAAGCTCTACCAGAACTCAGTCCTGGCCCCAATTCCAGTCCCGTGGTGGAGGTGGCCCTGTCTCCTGCTCATCTGATGACCACTGAACCATCAGCAGGTCCTGCCATCACCTTAATCCTGCTCGGATGTGAGGGATGGTGCTGTGACTGTGAGGACACTGCCCTGCTCTGCCCTCAGCAGCTGGGCCCCTCCTGGGGCAGCTCCACTCTTCTGCTCCCCAGTACTGCCAAGGAGAAGGCACTGAGATTTCGCTGAGCTGTAAACTGTGATATATTACCATTTGCTTATCTGAATGCAATTTATTCAGCATTTGTAAGGTCGTTTTCTGACAAATCCACTTGTGACCTCTGTGTTCTGACTATATATGATGCCTGGTTAACAGCCTGCACCATGTTTAATTTCTGATCATTTTCTTTCTATGATGGACAAACTTGATATAGAATCATAGAACGGTTACAGCTGGAAGCGACCTTGAAGATCATCAAGTCCAGCCTTTGTCCTAGCCCTATCAAATGATAAATGATGCCCCCCAATTCAACATCTGCCTGTCTCTTAAACCCCTCCAGGGATGGGGACTCAACCACCTCCCTGGGCAGCCTGTTCCAATGGCTTACAACCCTTTCAGGAAAGAAATTCGTCCTAATGTCCAGCCTGAACCTCCCCTGGTACAATTTACATCCATTTCCCCTTGTCCTATCACTCTCCACTAGGGAGAACAGACCAGTCCCTGCCTCTCTACAACCTCCCTTCAGGTAGTTATAGAGAGCGATGAGGTCTCCCCTCAACCTTCTCTTTTCCAGGCTAAACAGGCCCAGATCCCTCAGTCTTTCCTCATAAGGCTTATGTTCTAAGCCCTTTACCAGCTTGTTAGCCTCTGTACCCTCTCCAGCACCTCAATGTCCCTCTTGTAGTGAGGGGCCCAAAACTGGATGCAGTACTCGAGGTGAGGCCTCCCCAAAGCTGAGTAAAGGGGCATGATCACCTCCCTGCTCCTGCTGCCAACACTGTTCCTGATACAGGCCAAGATGCCACTGGCTTCAAGCTCCCCTTGTTTGGTGTTCATACTGCGTGCATTGGTATAGATGCACTTCAGATTGGCCACTGACCTAAACACCTTTTTGTGTGTGTGGGCCCTGTTTCCTACCAGGCCCATCTCAGCTGTCTCTATGATTTTTAAACACTTATCCCTTGCCCCAGTTGAAATAGAAGAGGAAGATTCCTTGCTAGTCCACCATCCTATGGGCCCTGATGTGCTTTCTCTGGACTTGTTCTTAGCAACTCCAGTTGTGTGCCCTCCCCCCTTCATACCTAGTTTAAAGCCCCGCCAATGAGCCCTGCTAACTCCTGCCCTAAAAACCTTTTCCCCCTCTGGGATAGGTGCATCCCACCTGCCACCTGCAGGCCAGGCATCTTGTATATCAGCCTATGATTGAAAAATCCAAAACCCTGCCTGTAGCACCAGTCCCGGAGCCATGAGTTCACCTGATATCTCTCCCTGTTCATCTCCTCATTGGTGGCTGCCACTGTAGGGATAGAGGAGAAAATAACTTGTGCTCCTGATCCCTTAAGCCACTGCCCCAAGTCTCTAAAATCTCTTTTGATTGATTTAGGGTTTCTTCTAGAAACCTCATCACTGCCCACCTGAAAAACTAACAATGGGTAATAATCAGAGGACTTTACCTGGATGGGAAGTTTGTCTGCTACATCCCTAACCCGTGCCCCAGGGAGACAGCAAACCTCCCTGTGAAGTGGGTCAGGACGGCATATTGGGCCCTCTGCACCCCTCAGCAGGGAGTCCCCTACAACAATGACCCATCGAGTTTTCTTTTTAGGGTCAGTTTTGACGACAGGCCTGAGGCGAGTTGGTGACATTCCTCACAGCCTGTAACCTGAATGCCAATATCCATTTTGGTGGGTACTGGAGGGACAACCCTTTTCCTTTGAGTAGCTACCATAATTAAGAGAAAGAGAGGGAAAAAGAAAAAAGAAAAGAAAAAAAAAAGAAATGGATGTCTACATTTCCTATTTTCCAGAGGGTGTGCTGGAGACCTGGGATGGAGATTGATGGCATCTTCATCCCTTTGAAGGATGAAACTCTTGAACAGCTGGTAAAGAAATTCTTTGGCACTTTTGTCATTGACTTGTGGTTAGCAGTTGCTCTGTATTACTTCACAAAGAATTTGGGCATGCAGTACAGAAAATTTAAACTGGTAAGAGCTGCATGTATATCACTACAATCGAATTTCTTCGAAATTCAAATGGGGTTAACAGGCTTTGCAGGCTGCTAGTTTTTGCTGAGCCACCATTTCTTGCAGCACACCACAGCCACAACCAGGTTCGCCTTACCCAGCTCTCATTCCAAACCATCAGGTTGAGTGGGCAGCACCATTGGCCTGCTTGCAGGCACAATGGGGCCTGCTTCCCCAGGTATGAGACAGTACAAGAATCAAAGGAAACCAAGAGCACAAGCATAATTTATCTGCCTCTAATGCAACCATCAGCTTGGCCCACCACAAACTGCTAGGGGCTGACTCCCACTCTGTAAATCCGCAGCGAGGCTACCACTTATCGCTGCGCTGAACTGAACTGAGCTCAACTGTACTGTGCCGAGCTGACCTTACCCGACCCGAGGCCCCGCTCCCCGCCCCCGCCTTACACAGCCGCGCCAGCCCGCGCCGGCGGCTGACGGCGCTTAACAGCACCTGTCGGCGCGAGCTCCGCGCCCCGCCCCCTCCAACGCCCGTCACGCGCTCTACGCATGCGCCACCGCTGCTTTGCTCTCCCTGAGCCCCGCCTGGAACTACATATCCCGGCGTACTGCGCGCGCGCCGCTACCGAGGTAAGACCCAATGGAGAGACAGGAGGCCAGTTCCCGCCCCTTCGCCCCCGGCTGCGAGAAATATCCCCAGCAGGTGTGGAAGAAATCCCTGGGTCCTCCTTTCCCCTCCTCTCTCTGAGCTGGGCACGCAGGCAGGGGGCTGGCTCGGAAGGCTGTTACAAAGGAGTAGCTAAGCAGGGAAGGAGGAGAACAGGGCCTGGCTTCCATATGGAAATTACAGCAGTTTCTCCCTCTCTCTCTCTTTTTCTTTCTCTCTCTTTCTTTCTCTCTCTCCTCGGCCGGGTGGGCTGGGGAGGCCATTGAAGAGGTTTCTCCAAGGGGGTTACTGCGCGGAGGGAGAGGGCTTCTACCACCGCTTCCCGCGCGCTGTCAGTTACGAGCGCGCGAGGCGGGTAGATGCCGCCGGGTTGGCCAACGCCGAGCGGGGCCCCGCCCGACCCTCGCCGGATTTGCTGGCGGCCGCCGCGCGCGCGCTGTCAATCGGCGCCCGTGCTGTGGTGGGCTGTGGACAGCCCCGAAGGGCTGCGGCTCAGCCAAGACTCCGCCCCGCGGCGGCCTGGCCCCGCCCTCTGCCTGCCCTTCCCTCGCGCTGTCAAGTGCGGCCCCGAGCGCGGGAGTCGGGGCTACCCGCCCGCCTCGAGGGCAGCTACCACCGCCACCGCCCCCCTGCCGCTCCGAAGCGCGCTCGCCTCGGCAGCCACGCCCCTCTCGCCCGGCGCGCGACACGGGCGGCTAGAAGACGAAGAGGAGGAGGAGAAAGAGGAGGAGAAGGACGACGACGAAGGCCCATCGCCTGCCCCGCTGCCTGCCGGGGACGGGCTCGCGGGGCGCCGCGTCCCGCCCCCGACCCGCCTCCTCTGCCTCCGGCGTGAGTGAGCCGGGCTGAGGCGGAGAGGAGCGGCCTAGAGGCTGGCGGCTGGGCTCGGTTTCCTGTTCAGTGGGCGTCAGTCGGGCCCCGGCAGGCCCCGCCCTCGCCGCCTCTCGCCCTTCCTCCGCCGAGCCGCCCGGCCGGCCCCGCAGNTTCCCCCTTTTCTTCTCTGTTTCTCCCCTTTCTTACCCCGCTCTTCTCTTGCTGCCCCTCCAACCCATCTGCGCTGCTTCTTCTTATGCCCCCTTTCTTCTCTTCCTCCTCTGCCTGCCCCTCCGACTTGCCTCCTCCGTACCTCCCTCCTCCATTCCCTCTTTCTTCGCTAACCCTCCCTCCTGTGCACATCCCTCCCTCCTTCATTCCTCTTTTCCTCCCTCTTTCCCTCCCATGCACAAC
>VWZO01016443.1:20466-53735 GCA_013396975.1 Bucco capensis | reverse complement strand
CTGAGGCCGGCGGCGGCGGGCGGAGAGAGAGGCAGCTACGCCACAGCCCAGCGGCGGCCATTCGTGGAAAAATAGGCCGTCCCGCTCCTCCCANCGGCCACTGAGTGGCCGTCGATGCTTTAGGGGGCAGGAGGAGGAGGAGGGTTGTGGGTGGTTTTTTCCTGCTGTCTCTGGGAGAGGAAACCAAACCTCCCCTTTCTGGGTGTTAACTCTCCAGCCCCCATGGGTTGGGTTTCAAACCACGTTTCTTTTGTAATAATGATTTGCACTGCTGTTTTTATGAAGAGGTAAAGGCGACAAGCTGGGAACCAAAAAGAATATATATGCTCGTAGGTTTTGTTATTGTACAAATGAAGGTGAATAATTAACCTGTTACACTTGATATTTTCACAGATCAAAAGAAGGAGGAAACTATGCCCACAGAGGGAGAGAAATCTCCCGAGGCAGAGAATAACAACAATAATAATAAAAAAGGGAAAACTGGAGGCTCACAGGTAAAGCACACTCACCCAAATAGGGAAATGCCCAAACTATTAGCATATAAAATGAAATATTCAGCTAACAGCATTTCCTGCTCAGGACATTTTTCTTTGGGTTGAATTAAGCCTAGTTGGTTTGGTGCAATGTTTTTACTGCCTGAACATGTTTTTTTGATTGCATTTTGCAGTGATCAGCTGCTTTTCATGTAAAAGATGCATTTTTTTAATTTTTCTTTCTCTTAGAGGGTGGGGGGAAGCAATTGAATTGAAGATGTGGTTGAGGTCCTGGCTGTCACATTCATTGAGAATTGAGAGCTTTATATTTAAATATAAATATAATCTTTAAAGATTATTTAGAGAAATACATACTTCCTTATTCAGAGCTGTATCATTGGTCTCTATGCAGAAGCACTTTTTTTTTTACCCTGCTTCCTGTGTAAACCTTAATGCTTACTTCTGATGGTTCATACTTATGCTCTTCTGAATCTGTTCTGTTTTCTGTCTTCATGGATAGGATTCTCAGCCTTCACCTCTTGCTTTGCTAGCAGCCACTTGCAGTAAAATAGGAACTCCTGGTGAGAATCAACAAGGAACTGGCCAGCAGCAGATTATTATAGATCCAAATCAAGGTTTGGTGCAGCTTCAGAATCAGCCACAGCAGTTAGAATTGGTAACAACTCAGCTTGCTGGAAATGCTTGGCAACTTGTTGCTGCTGCTCCTTCTGCTTCAAAAGAAAATAATGTTGCTCAACAAGGATCTTCTGTTGCTTCGAGTGCAGCAAGTCCTACCAGCAGTAACAATGGAAGTGCATCTCCTTCAAAAACCAAATCAGGCAATTCTTCTGGAACAACCCCTGGACAATTCCAAGTCATTCAAGTACAAAATCCAAGTGGTAGTGTTCAGTACCAAGTGATCCCACAGATTCAGACAACAGAAGGTCAACAACTTCAAATCAACCCATCTAATACTACTGGTCTACAAGACATACAGGGTCAAATTCAGCTTATTCCTGCAGGGAATAATCAAGCTATCCTCACAACTGCCAATAGGACAGCTTCGGGGAATGTTATTGCTCAAAACCTAGCAAATCAGACAGTTCCGGTCCAAATTAGGCCTGGTGTTTCCATACCACTGCAACTGCAAACTATTCCTGGTACACAGGCACAAGTTGTAACAACATTACCTATAAACATTGGTGGGGTAACCCTAGCATTGCCTGTGATAAACAGTGTGGCAGCTGGAGGAGGTTCAGGTCAAGTTGGCCAGTCTACTGAGAGCGGAGTTTCCAACGGAAGTCAGCTATCATCTACACCTGTCACTTCTGCCTCTGTTAGTACAATGCCAGAGTCTCCTTCCTCATCTTCCACTGCTACGACCACTGCCTCAACGTCTCTAACTAGCAGTGACACACTAGTAAGCTCTGCAGAAACAGGCCAATACACAAGCGCAGCAGGCAGCAGTTCAGAGCAGACAACTGAAGAATCTCAAACAACTGCTACAGACTCTGAAGCCCAGAGCTCCAGTCAGCTTCAGTCCAATGGACTACAGAACGTCCAGGATCAGTCAGGTTCCCTTCAGCAGGTCCAAATTGTAGGTCAGCCTATTCTGCAGCAGATACAGATCCAGCAACCTCAACAGCAGATTATTCAGGCCATTCCTCCACAGTCATTTCAGCTGCAGTCAGGGCAGACTATACAGACCATCCAGCAGCAGCCTTTGCAGAACGTTCAGCTGCAGGCAGTGAGTCCAACTCAGGTGCTCATCAGGGCTCCGACTCTGACACCATCAGGTCAGATCAGCTGGCAAACTGTACAGGTTCAGAATCTACAAAGCCTTTCGAATCTGCAAGTTCAAAATGCTGGGTTGCCCCAGCAACTAACCATTACTCCTGTGTCTTCAAGCGGTGGCACAACCATTGCCCAGATTGCACCAGTGGCTGTTGCTGGGACCCCCATCACTCTGAATGCTGCCCAGCTTGCTTCAGTACCTAATCTTCAAACAGTAAGTGTTGCCAACCTGAGTGCTGCAGGTGTTCAAGTTCAAGGAGTTCCTGTTACTATTACCAGTGTTGCAGGTGAGTGGTCTGACAAAGTTTTGGAGTTGTTTTGGTTTGGTGTGGTTTTCTTACTATTGCAAGAATACCAGACAGTTTTAAATTCATACTTTTTTTTAAGGATTTTCTGTAGTAAACATTAAACCTTTAACTGAGAGAAAATGCCTTATCACTAAAATTCATACTTTAAAATAGCTCACACTTCTAAACATTGAGCTAGTATTACTAGTTTTGTCAGTTGGAGTGGAACTATTTGTGTTTTGATAAACTATTCTTAACTGATCCTGTTCTCCATCTTACTAAAGACTTGTAGGCTTCAATATTGAGCCTGAGACTTTACTGCTTTGATATGTTTAAAAAACAACAACAAACAGAGTTTCTCTAACAAGGCAGTATGCCTAACCTATCTGCATGGGGGATGTATGATGAGAAAAGTAGAGAGTATGTGAACTGAGATATCTTGTGTCATGACATGCATTTGTATGGCATTGTCTGTTGTATTCTGCACTAGCTCCTAAAGTTTGCTCCCTTAAAGGTTTGAGTTCTGCAAAGAAATTTAGTGGAAGAAGGAATGCTTGTGCACAACATACTTCCTGTGACTTGTCTTTTGAAAAAAATAAGTTAACAAACTTTAGGTATGTATTATGAAATGCCTCTTTGGGTATGCTGGTCTGATAGTTGGGAAAGGAGCTATTGAAAGGCTCTAGGCTGGATAACAGAGGTTAATTCTAGAGTAAATCCTGGGCAAGGTCTCTACAGTGTCCCACAAGGGCAACTCTACATGTAAAACTTGCAAACTTTTAACGTTTCAGATAAAACCTGATTTAGGGACTCTCTCTTCCAGGTTAACTGCTTACATGAGCTTGGATTTATGTCCTCCAAGTAAAAGTCTTCTGTTACAGTAGTTACAATATAGTCTTGTCTTAACAGCAACCTGACTGTAGACAATTTTTTAGTATAAATCTAAGAAAAAACTCATGCTAACTAGTATCCAGCCTGCATAAACAAATGTTAGTATCATATTGATTTATAATCTGTTTTTTTCATAATCATATACTGAGAAATGTTTAACTGGTCAAAGGATTATTGCCTTTAATTGAAACATTTTTGAGGAGACTAAACAGAGTGTGATAAGTAATTCACCTTTGGGAGAATTTCATCTACTATGGTACTCCTCAGCCCTTGATGGCATGTTGAAATGCTAAGGGCTAGGTTGGATGCACTAAACCTGAGTTAAGGAGTGTTACAGAAATGTTAATCTGGGTGATTGGAATTAAAATCTTGACCTTGTGTTTATCTGTAATTTTTCAAAACAAGTTTCAGTTGTAGCTGATCAACTGCTCCAATATCTTGCAGTCCAATTTGCATTGGAAAAATGTTCTTAATGGGAAGCTGCTGGTTGACTACTGTTGTTAGAAGTTCCTACTTGGGTAGAGAACTCTTCTTAGGAAGCATGGTTTAGGAAGAGCCTAGATCTAGGAGTGCAGGAAGAACCTTTCTGTGTGCAGTTCTTTTCCTGCTTACTGATGATGTACAACTGTTTACTACACACTATTAGGTATTAGAACGAAAGATCCTGAATGTCATTTTGCTTGGTTATCTTGACTACACATCTGGTTGCACGTGGTGCCTTCTGGAAAATAAACAGATTGAGATTTGTAACTGGGAATGAGTCACAAATGTGGTCTTGGAGAAACAGCCTTGATCACACAGGGTTCATATGTTAACTAAACCTATGCTTTGTGACCATTGAATTCTCTTCCACCCCTTTTTAGTTTTTTAAAATCCCTACTCTCCAAGATAGAACTTTTTCCTGTTTCCATAGCACTTTTCACTGCTGCCTTTTTTTTAAAAAAATATATATAAGGCACTATTTCTGTTCCCTGAGGCTTGGGGTTATAAGGTTATGGAAAAAGGACAGACTTTGAGAATGCGACAGATTACTTATTTCCTTCTCTTCCTTATAAACTGCTGGGTTACATCAACATCTGCAGACTGGTATTGCCATCCTTTTCCTGCAGTACCTAAACTTGTCAGTGTGAGCTCCTCTGTACATCAGTTGAACTCTCCAGAAATGGATCATTTACTACCAATGAGCAGTAGTAGGTGTTAGAAATGAGCCATATGGAGGATGTCACAAGTAAGTTATTTTGTGTTCTTTTTCTGTTACATGAACTTTTTTCCCCAGTTGTCTCTGCAATGAAGTAATTTAGGTAACTCCTTTTTCTTAGTTTTTCAACTGTAAATAGCAAAGACATAGAACTCTAAATCATTAACTGTAAATAACAAAAATTGTTAGTTTAAAATTATTATGGAAATGTTAAACTACAGAACTAGTTTTGGGAAAGTCTTCCCCCCCCCCCCTTCTGTGAAATAGATTCTAAATTCCAAGAGGCAGATTTCCCACTGGGGAGAAAAATATTAAAATCTCCAAGTAAATATTATACTTTGGTTTGCTTTTTATAACCTTTGTTATTCAAAGTCTCTGGTCTCAAGTGTGTAGGCTTTACTCTAAACCCAGTAAGATGAGGAAGTATGTTTGGCACTTGTGTTGTGTTTCTCAGTTGAAAGTTCAAATGTTGCTCATGGTAAGTATCACACTTTGGGTTGTATGTTGTATGTGGTCAAAAAGCAGGGCAAAGCAAAGAAGTTCTTATATGTTTTCACTTTCTATCCAGAAGGAAAACTCATTAAGTATCAATGATGTAGAGGAAAATTACTTTACTGTGAGAGTGACTGAGCACTGACACAACTTGCACAGAGAGGTTGTAGACCCTCCATCTTTGGACATATTCAGAAGTTGTCTAGACATGGTCCCAGACAACCTGGTGTAGGTGGCACTGCTTGAGCAGGGTGGTTGGACCAGATGAGCTTCAGAGGTCCATTCACCACTCATTCACCATACACCATTCTGATTCTGTGAAATTTTGCTGAGAACATGTACAGAGTGTCAGAGGAGTAATTATACAGAAGAAAGCTGGATGAGAGATAAATAATTATGGGGAAATTTAGATTAGAGATTATGAGGAAGTTCTTTACCTGGAGAGTGGTTAGGCACTGGAACATGTTGCCCAGAGAGGTTGTGGATGCCCCATCCCTGGCAGTGTTCAAGGCCAGGCTGGATGCGGCCCTGGGTGACCTGGTCTAGTGATTGGCATCCCTGCTCAATG
Source organism: Bucco capensis (assembly GCA_013396975.1). Lineage (NCBI taxonomy): Eukaryota > Metazoa > Chordata > Aves > Piciformes > Bucconidae > Bucco > Bucco capensis. The sequence goes on along the minus strand of VWZO01016443.1, from coordinate 48,032 downwards.
CGGGGAGGTTGGAACTAGATGATCTTTAGGGTCCTTTCCAACCTGGCCTTTCGATGATTCGATGATGATTCGATGATGATTCGATGATGAAAAATAAGTATCTAAGCCTTAAAAACAGATCTTTAAAAAATTAAGAGCTAATCAACCAATGGACTACATAAAAGCAACAGCATTTACTTGAACATAAAATAAACTACAAACACCTGCCTTGCTATGGGATTGGTACCTGTCATGGTCTTTAAGCAAGCTAGTTCTGTACAAAGTAAACTGCATGTCATCTGTGCTGTATGAATTGTTGTTTTGCACATGATTCCTTGTGGAACAAGATAACTTTTAATGTTAATAGGTGGTGACTTCCTGAATTTAGCCCCTGTGAGCCTGGGACAAGCAGGTACTGCATAATTCTCTTGCCTTTTTTCAATGTTTCTGCTGTAATAGCTGTAGACGCAACCTGTCACCCTGGCCTTCATACCCTTCTTAAAATCGGGTATCTTTTGCCTTTTTAAAGTTTATTTTCAGGCCCTTTTATTTGTCTGGATGTGTTAATTGACAATATAGGTGACTATGTGGAAGGAACTTGTTTTAATACCAGATGATTCTAAGAAAACTGTAGTTCATAAACCATTTGCTTTTGGTGGGTTAAGTTGTTTGGGGTTTTTGTCCCTCAGCACATTGAGCTTGGAGTATTTTTGTTGTACGGATAGCACAGGTTGTGAACATTCCTGGATACTGAAGAGTACTAGGTGAGATAAAACAGACCAGTTAAACTGTAATGAGTTGCTAAGTATTAATGGCTTTCCTGTAAAAGTTTTGTGTTCTGCCTATAGGTTTGCTTTCAATGGAGAAGAAGAGGTCTCAAGGTTTCTCTGAACTTGTGGTTTTTTTTCTGACAGATGGAGGGGTTGTCTTTTCAGAATAATTCCCTGTTTCTTATTAAAAAAAAGGAAAAAGTAATACATCAGACTTGTCTCTATATTATTATACATCTTGAAGTAGTTCTGTTACATGGTGTTTTCCTGTATGAAAGTGTATGATACATTTTTGTTTTAAAAATAGTGTTTAAAAAAATATATGTGTGCGTAATCTGAGCTTTGTTAGTTGCTTTAGGCAAAAGTCACCAGATGCAGTCACCTTGCAACTCAAGTTCAAGCCATTTTGTTTAAGATGAGTGGTGATATAGCCTGAATTATTGAGAATTTGGAATTCATCCACCAAAATAACCCGGAGGAATGACTTATGTTCAGTAGAACAGTCTGTTGCCTGGCAATACTGGAACTAGAAAGATTTAAGTCTTTTGCAGGGATGTGCTATGGACTCTAACATAGCTATTAATGACCATGAACTCCAATATCAAGTGTTCCTATTAGGGCACTTTAAAAACGTAATGAGCCTTGCCTTTCTTCTCATAGTCTCTAGTAATGTGAATTACTAAGATGTTTTTGACCAGCTGCTTTTGTTGAGCTACTATTAGTTATGGCATTTGTCAGTACCTCTAGGTCTTCTCCTGCTTTCTTGTGCCTTTTTTTTCATTTGTCTGTATCCAACTTCAGCCTGTCCTCAAGGCTTTCTCTTCACTTCCCTTTTGTGACAGTCACTAGTTTTGTCACTTGATGTCAAAAGACTGAAGGCATTTAGTTATTTACTATCATTCTGGGTTCAAATTTTGCGGAGAAGTTTGAAACATTCTATGAAATTCTTTAAACAAGAATAAAATGCATGTAACTAAGGAATAGTTACTGGGAAAAGGGAAACATTGCACCCAGTTTAAAATGGAGGACCCTGGGATCTGCCAGCCAGTCAGCCTCACCTCTGTGCCTGCTAAGACCATGGAACAGATCCTCCTGGAAACTCTGTCAGTGCTTATGGGTGACAGGGGTGATCAGAGATAGCTAACATGGCTTCAAAATCATGCTTGATTAATATGGTAGCCTTCCCTGATGGAGTGACTATGATGGCAGGTAAGGGAAGAGCAGCTCATTATGATCTACAATGACTTATGTAAGGCCTTTGACATGGTCCCACACAACAGCCTTGGAGAGATAGGGGTTTTATGTATGAACTAGTTGATGGATAAGGAATTGACTGCATGACCACGTTCAAAGTATTGCCATCAATGGTTCCGTCTCCAAATGTAGATCAGTAATCAATGGTGTCCCTGCGGGGTCTGTATTGGGACCAGTGCTTTTCAGTGTCTTTATTAATGTCATAGTGGGACTGAACTTCAGCAAGTTTGCAGATGACCCCAAACTAAATGGTGCAGTTGATGTGCATGAGGGAAGAGGTGCCTTGCAGAGGAACCTGGACAAACTTGAGAAGTGGGTCAGTGCAAACCTCATGAAGTTCAGCATGGCCAAGTGCAAGGTCCTACACCTGTGTTGGGGCAATCCACAACATCGATACACACTGAATGATCAGTGGATTGCAAGCAGTCTTGTGGAGAGAGGCTTGGGGATATTATTAAATGAAAAAATTGAATGTGAGTTGGCAATGTGCACTTGTAGCCCAGAAAACCTATTGTATACTGGACCACAAAAAGAAGTGAGGCCAGCAGGTTGGGGGAGGTGGTTCTGCCTCTCTTCTCCACTCTTGTGAAACCCATCTGTGTGGTACTGTGTCCATTTCTGGGGTTCATGGTAAAAGACAGACATGGATTTGTTAAGAGTGGGTCCAGAGGAGGCCGAGGAAGATCATTAGAGGGTTGGAACACCTCTCTAATGAAGAAAAATGGAGAGAGTTGGGATTCTTCAGATTAGTGAAGAGAAGGCTCTGAACAGGCCTTATTGCAGCCCTTCTTTATACAAAGGGAACTTAGAAGAAAGACTGAAAGAGACCTTTTACCAAGGCCTGTCTGTAGTCCCAGGACAAGGGGCAGCAGTTTTAAAGTGGAAAAGAGTAGGTTTAGATTGTATATAAGGAAGAAATTCTTCATTGTGAAGGTGGTGAATTGCTAGAACAGGTTGCCCAGACAAGTTGTGCATGCCTCATCCCTGGAAGTGTTCAAGGCCAGGCTGGATGGGGCTTTGAGGAACCTGCCTGTGTCAGGAAGGGGGTGGGATTGGAACTAAACCACACAATGATTTGATGAGTATGAGTGTCAAAGGTGTTTTTTGGCCATGTATGATGCCGTCTGCAGGTGATGCATGCAACAATAATCTGCTCAGATAATCTTCCCACCATTTGGTGATCTGTTCTGAGCAAGAAGTGGGATATTGTTTTGGTAATATTTAATAATCCTTGATAGATTTCTTTTCTTCTCTGAGTCTGTGTAAGTTTTTTACATGTTCAATACTTGCCTGCAATAAATTGCTTTAATTTTTATATGACACATTTTTATTCAATGTTCTCAAAATTATGTATTATGAAAAATTAAATGATCTCATTCACCTTTATACCTCTCACAATCTTCTATTATCTCTATCACAGGTGCTACTGGTTGAGGGAGGGGAAGGTGTTTAGTCTGAAGTCCTGGAACATTACACTTATTTGTTAAATGAAAGAAAATGTATTTTCATGACAACATGTAACCTGTGAGTCTCCTTGCTTGGGTTAATGCAGAAGCAGAATTTCGTGAGTTGGGTAGCTAAGCAAGGAAGGATGTAGGTGGTTACAAGGTGAAAAGGGTTTAAAATAGCTACAGTATATACAAGCAAACTGGTAAATAGAAATACCAAGGGTGGAAGTCAAAGGAGCTGAAGGATAGTGGATGCATGTGGGGTTTTTTGTTTTGTTGGTTTTTTTTAATAACATCCACTGTTTTCCTGGATGTTCATTGGAAAGCAAGCTGAAGTAAACATCTTGAAAAAAATAAGCTGCAAGCTATGGAATTTGTAGTAAAAAGATAAGTTCAAAGAATTGAGCTATTTTCCACAGAAATGGAAGAAAATGCAGATTTTTTTCTTAGATTTTACTTCAGTGTGTAACTTGTTTTTCTGAGGGTGTAGTTGGAAGGAGTATAGAAATTTAGCATATTTTATTCCAAAGTCATGAAAGGTCATTGACAACTGTTCTCAGGTTGTGCTGAGCTGATAATTGTTGCAGAACCAGAGAGTTCTAAATATTATAGCACTGGCATCCTTTTCAAATGCCTTGGAGTAATTCAGTCTGCTAATGGCAAAATTGCTTTAGTTGTGGGATCTTCTTAAACTGAAATTCAAAATAGGGGCAGAAACAGTTTAACAAACTGTGCTGGTGAAAACAAATGTTTGCCTTCGTGAGGGTAGCTTAAAAATAAAGTATTAATATACTATTACTGAGCTTGATGCATGAGGAATGGGCAATCTACTTGCACAGGGAAATTGCATATGAAGAATAACCTGGTAAAAATGGTTCAGAAAACAAGCCTTTTCTGCCTGACCTGTGAGTAGCAAGGCATGACTTCATAATTACTTTTAGATAAAGTGGGAAGGGGAAGCGTTTCAAGTATCAACTTTGCTCATAATTGCCAGGTGAAATAGGTTTCTAATGAGCTGTTTCTGTGCTATTAACTTCAAGAATTAAATATGAGTTCTTGAGTCTCCATAGAAGAATGTTTGTAAAACTGTATTTCCCTATTAGAGTATGTGGTCTTATAAAAATACCAGGTTTTGCCAGCCCCTCTCTCATTCCCTGTTGTCAGGAAACAGAGCATATAGGGCAGGAAATGAATTGGCTGAACTTTCTGTTCAGAAAATTTTACACAATCAAACCAAGTGCATACTGCACATCTTCATCAGCCTGTTAGCTTCTTTGGGTTGTTTTTTTTTAAATGGTACTTAGATATGCACCTTCTTCTTCCATTACTATTGGGGCAGGGGTTGGCAAGAAGCAAATTCAAAATCTGATTTCAATAGCTTCCTCAGTGTAATTTAAATTTTGGAGCACTTAGCCTCATGTGATTTTTGATACTGATAGATAAGATAAATTAATTCTTACTGGTTCAATATATTAAAATGCTTAATGGCAATGATAATTATTGAAAAATCTAACTATATAGCAGACACGGTCTGAAAATCACTTCGGGTCTTCTGTGGCCCCTGGGGCGATAACTGTGCCGATAGCAGAGGGAGCATTAAACTCATTGCTCACGGGGAAAGTGTGGGCAGTGATACCCATGTTCCTAGAATCCTTGTATGGGTAGGATATGCTCATTAGCCTTCTGGCAGTCATCCTAGGAGAAGGACAACTCTGATTCCTAACCTGGGCATATGGAGCTTGTTTAGCCCTGTAAGGCCTTCCATCTAAGAGAAGGACACTCTAAAAATACCTACGTCCTAAGGACTTCGCTGCCAGTGTCCAAGCTTGCTAGGCCCTGGCAGATGAACCTTAGGACTAAAGAGTGGGTCCAGCTCTGCGCATGCTGTGTCTCACCTAAAAAAAATCCATAGTGCAGGCTCAAGGGTACTATCCGCTATCCTCTTTTTATCAGCGCTCTTGGAAAAGGCGCTGATGAGGAGCGTGGATGGAGCCCTCCCTGGATCTTCGTTTGCGAAGCCTAGCCATACATAACTATATGTGGAATGGGATGTCATGTTCTAAAGGGAATAAAGTATAAACAATGTGATTGAAAAACTACATTTTTCAACGGTCAGTGATTTTAACGGATAATTCAGCTAATAAAAGTTGATTTATTTGTATGCTGTAGCATAGTAGCTTTGGAAGAAATCAGGATTGCAATAACAATCTAATTTTTAGAGTGAATATTTTGCTCATCATGACACGTTCACAAGAATAGCTCTGGACATCTACAGTCTCTTGAGAAATCATAGAATCATTTTGGTTCAAAGAGACCTTTAAGATCATCAAATCCAACTGTTAACCTAGCACTGCCAAGTCACCACTAAACCAAGCACCACATCTACATGTCTTTTTAAATACCTCCAGGTTTGGTGACTCAACCACTTCCCTAGACAGCCTGTTACAACGCTTTACAATCCTATTTTGTGACAAAGTTTTCCTAATATCAAACCTACACCTCCCCTGGCACAACTTGAGGCTGTTTCCTCTTGTCCTATCTCATGTGACTTGGGAGAGCAGACTGACCCCCACCTTGCTACAACCTCCTTTCAGGTAGTTGTAGAGAGTGATGAAGTCTCTCCTGAGCCTCATTTTCGCTAGGTTAAACAACCCCAGTTCCCTCAACTGCTCCTCACAAGTCTTGTGTTCTAGATGCCTTACCAGCTTTGTTGCTCTTCTTTGGACAGGCTCCAGCACCTTAATATTCTGCTTGTAATAAGGGGCCCAATGTTGAACACAGTATTTGAGATGCAGCCTCACCAGTGCTGAGTACAAGAGAACAGAGGACAATCACTTCCCTATTCTTGCTGTCCACACTATTTCTGATACAAGCCAGGCTGCTGTTGGCCACATGGGCACACTGCTGGCTCATACTCGGCCAGCTGTCGAGCAGCACCCCCAGATCCCTTTCTGCTGAGAAGCTTTCCAGCCTGTAGCATTGCATGATGTTGTTGTAACATCTCAGCCCATGCTTACGTTAGTTTGGGGTATAGTTAAATAGCTATGTGATTTCTATATGCATCTGTTCTTAAGAATGGATTTTCCAGTGATGGTTAATGCTACTGATAGTGGGTAGCAGTCATATACCTTGATCAGCTGGTCATTAGTAAACCGTGTTATCCAAGCATATGTACTTAGTCTTAATAGATTGACAGTACATTGCTATTCTGAAAAGAAAGACTTTGTTCTATCTTAGGTGTATGGAGACTATGCACTCAAGATTCAGCCTGTAATTCTTTTTCTATAGTTCCTCTGCTGCAAATACAAGACTTTTTTTAGAGTTTTGTTTTATTTTACCGTCTCTCTGTCCAACAGCAAGTGGGATTTAAATGTTACCTCCTTTGGGTTTGTAGCCTGCTTAAGAAAACAAGGAATTCATGTTTGTTCATGTCTGGGCAGATCAAGTGCAAGTCTCAGAAACCAAGAGATATAACTTGGAAAATCTGGTCAGTGCTTCTGGTGAAAATAACCTGGTACTGACATAGGCATAACGCAGTAGCCAACAGTGGCCTTTTAGAGGACAGTCAAGTCACTTTGGGAGGTACTCTGTGTATCTTGTTCTGTAGTCCTAACCTATCCACAGGTATGTGGTGGTGTTTGGTGTGTGTTAGGTTTCCTCTATGGCTGTTACGGTGCTGTATGATTGCCTGTCCAAGCATATATTGCTCCTCAGCAGTCTTGTGAGTGAAGTAATCATTATGTCATGCTGTGTTGTATATGAATTCACTTAGTAGCTAGGTGGTTTAGACTTCAGAGAGAGTGTTCTTTGTCTTATCCCGATTGATGGTGTCTGTTATGGATCCCTAATTCAAGTCAGTCTTAGAATTCTGTTTGATTCAGTGAAGCTGCTTTTACAGTCTTCTTGAAAACATACTCCTTTCTGAAAAAAAAAAATTAAATAAAAATCGTAGAATATCTTAGGTAGGAAGGGACTCATAAGGATGCTTGAGTCCAACTCTGCTCCTTGCAGGACTACCTAAAACTAAGAGCATCATCTACACGCTACTTGAACTGTGACAAGCTTGTTGCTGTGATCACTTCCATGGGGAGCCTGTTCCAGTGACTGACCAACATCTCTGTGAAGAACCTTTTCCTAACATCCATTCTGAACTTCCCCTGATGCAACTTTGTACCATTTCCATGTGTCCTGTCTCTGATCACAAGAGAGAGGAGATCACCAGCTTCCCCTCCACTGCCCCTTTGTGAGGAAGTTGTGGACTGTGATGAGGTCACTTCTCAGCCTTCTCCAAGGTGAACAAACTAAGTAAGCTCAGCTGCTCCTCTCAAGTCTTGCCCTTGAGGCCTTTCGCCATCTTAGTCACCCTCCTCTGGTAACAATCTAATACTTTTATATGCTTGTATTGAGGCACCCAAAACTGCACACAGTACTTGAGGTGGGGCTGCACCAATGCAGAGTGGAGCTGGACAATCACTTCCTTTGACTGCTTAACTATGCAGTGTTTGATGCCCTCCAGGACATGGTTGGCCCTTTTGGGTACCAGGGCACACAGTTGACTTATATTAAACTTACCATCAACTTAAACCCCCAGATCTCATTCCACAGGGCTGCTTCCCAGCTTCTTGTCCCCCAGTTTGTATGTATAACCAAAATTACCCCATCCCAGGTGGAGAATCCTGAAAAAAAACCAACCCAAACCAACCAACCAAAAAAAACCAACAAACAAAAAACCCCAACAGAGCAAAGCTCTGGTATGCTGTCTTGTTCAAGTCTGTTCCTACACCATTTACTTTTCTTTGTCAGAGTTCCTCTGTGGCTCGTGGATGATTCAGGACAGATTGTAGAAGTGACAATGTGCCGTAAAGCAACTTTTAAAATTAGCTAATTGTTTCCTGAATGTAGTTATGTTTTCACGTGTTATTAGAGACATTCTTTGGTAATAGATTTGANACCAGCTTTGTTGCTCTTCTTTGGACAGGCTCCAGCACCTTAATATTCTGCTTGTAATAAGGGGCCCAATGTTGAACACAGTATTTGAGATGCAGCCTCACCAGTGCTGAGTACAAGAGAACAGAGGACAATCACTTCCCTATTCTTGCTGTCCACACTATTTCTGATACAAGCCAGGCTGCTGTTGGCCACATGGGCACACTGCTGGCTCATACTCGGCCAGCTGTCGAGCAGCACCCCCAGATCCCTTTCTGCTGAGAAGCTTTCCAGCCTGTAGCATTGCATGATGTTGTTGTAACATCTCAGCCCACGCTTACGTTAGTTTGGGGTATAGTTAAATAGCTATGTGATTTCTATATGCATCTGTTCTTAAGAATGGATTTTCCAGTGATGGTTAATGCTACTGATAGTGGGTAGCAGTCATATACCTTGATCAGCTGGTCATTAGTAAACCGTGTTATCCAAGCATATGTACTTAGTCTTAATAGATTGACAGTACATTGCTATTCTGAAAAGAAAGACTTTGTTCTATCTTAGGTGTATGGAGACTATGCACTCAAGATTCAGCCTGTAATTCTTTTTCTATAGTTCCTCTGCTGCAAATACAAGACTTTTTTTAGAGTTTTGTTTTATTTTACCGTCTCTCTGTCCAACAGCAAGTGGGATTTAAATGTTACCTCCTTTGGGTTTGTAGCCTGCTTAAGAAAACAAGGAATTCATGTTTGTTCATGTCTGGGCAGATCAAGTGCAAGTCTCAGAAACCAAGAGATATAACTCGGAAAATCTGGTCAGTGCTTCTGGTGAAAATAACCTGGTACTGACGTAGGCATAACGCAGTAGCCAACAGTGGCCTTTTAGAGGACAGTCAAGTCACTTTGGGAGGTACTCTGTGTATCTTGTTCTGTAGTCCTAACCTATCCACAGGTATGTGGTGGTGTTTGATGTGTGTTAGGTTTCCTCTATGGCTGTTACGGTGCTGTATGATTGCCTGTCCAAGCATATATTGCTCCTCAGCAGTCTTGTGAGTGAAGTAATCATTATGTCATGCTGTGTTGTATATGAATTCACTTAGTAGCTAGGTGGTTTAGACTTCAGAGAGAGAGTGTTCTTTGTCTTATCCCGATTGATGGTGTCTGTTATGGATCCCTAATTCAAGTCAGTCTTAGAATTCTGTTTGATTCAGTGAAGCTGCTTTTACAGTCTTCTTGAAAACATACTCCTTTCTGAAAAAAAAAATTAAATAAAAATCGTAGAATATCTCAGGTAGGAAGGGACTCATAAGAATGCTTAAGTCCAACTCTGCTCCTTGCAGGACTACCTAAAACTAAGAGCATAATCTACACGCTACTTGAACTCTGACAAGCTTGTTGCTGTGATCACTTCCATGGGGAGCCTGTTCCAGTGACTGACCAACATCTCTGTGAAGAACCTTTTCCTAACATCCATTCTGAACTTCCCCTGATGCAACTTTGTACCATTTCCATGTGTCCTGTCTCTGATCACAAGAGAGAGGAGATCACCAGCTTCCCCTCCACTGCCCCTTTGTGAGGAAGTTGTGGACTGTGATGAGGTCACTTCTCAGCCTTCTCCAAGGTGAACAAACTAAGTAAGCTCAGCTGCTCCTCTCAAGTCTTGCCCTTGAGGCCTTTCGCCATCTTAGTCACCCTCCTCTGGTAACAATCTAATACTTTTATATGCTTGTATTGAGGCACCCAAAACTGCACACAGTACTTGAGGTGGGGCTGCACCAATGCAGAGTGGAGCCAGACAATCACTTCCTTTGACTGCTTAACTATGCAGTGTTTGATGCCCTCCAGGACATGGTTGGCCCTTTTGGGTACCAGGGCACACAGTTGACTTATATTAAACTTACCATCAACTTAAACCCCCAGATCTCATTCCACAGGGCTGCTTCCCAGCTTCTTGTCCCCCAGTTTGTATGTATAACCAAAATTACCCCATCCCAGGTGGAGAATCCTGAAAAAAAACCAACCCAAACCAACCAACCAAAAAAAACCAACAAACAAAAAACCCCAACAGAGCAAAGCTCTGGTATGCTGTCTTGTTCAAGTCTGTTCCTACACCATTTACTTTTCTTTGTCAGAGTTCCTCTGTGGCTCGTGGATGATTCAGGACAGATTGTAGAAGTGACAATGTGCCGTAAAGCAACTTTTAAAATTAGCTAATTGTTTCCTGAATGTAGTTATGTTTTCACGTGTTATTAGAGACATTCTTTGGTAATAGATTTGACAATATTTTTGCGTGAGATTTTGTTTAACAGTTTCTCGTTTATCTCAGTAATGTCCAGTTTTGTACTGTTCTAATAAATTGCATTACAGAGGGCTACCTAAGCTAGCAGGAAAGTACTCTGGTAGTGCTTCAGGAAAACGGCTGGATTTAATAATTTTTTTGGTGGCTTCCCTTAACTATAAGTGGACTTTTATTCTCTAAAACACATAAAATTTAACTTCTTGAAATGACTAGTAAAAAGTACAAAGTAAAAAGTACGAACACTTTCTTGTTTTCCAGGTCAACAGCAAGGACAGGATGGAGTAAAAGTACAGCAAGCCACAATAGCTCCTGTTACTGTAGCAGTAGGTGGCATTGCTAATGCAGCAATTGGTGCTGTTAGTCCTGATCAGATAACACAAGTGCAGCTGCAACAAGCTCAACAAGCTTCTGACCAGGACGTGCAACCTGGCAAGAGATTGAAAAGAGTTGCCTGCTCATGTCCTAACTGCAGAGAGGGAGAAGGAAGGTAAATGTAAATTTTATCAGTATATATTTAGGCATCTTACCACAGCTTGCCTCATTTGGGCATGAGATGTTCTTATACTGCCTATATTTTTAATGGTTTTAGAAAGTATGTTTATATCCTTTTAGGCAGGGAATTGTAATTGTCTGTATTAGCATGAAATATCTTTCCTAGTAGCTAGAATATTTCAGAACATAATCGCTTACATGCTTAAATTTTATCTCTTTAGAGGCAGCAATGAGCCAGGGAAAAAGAAACAGCATATCTGCCATATTGAAGGATGTGGAAAAGTCTATGGCAAGACATCTCATCTTCGAGCACATCTGCGCTGGCATACTGGTGAAAGACCATTTGTGTGCAACTGGATTTTTTGTGGCAAGCGGTTTACAAGGAGTGATGAGTTACAAAGACACAGAAGAACCCACACAGGTTGGTCAGCCCTCTCTGTATACGTAATACAGCAAGTCTGAATCATAGATAGTGGCCATGGCTAAACAGTTGGTATCAAATTTCTCACTTACTAGGATCTCTGAAAACTGCTTTTAAAATATAAATAAAGTAACTTTAAAACAGAGGAGGTGTAGATTTCAGTTTTCATCAGTTCAAGCTGACTGTGAAATAAATAAAATGAGATCTGTTAAAAATGTTTTTCTGTACCTATGCTAGAACTGATGTACATTAGCTAGTGCCTGATCTAAATTTGACAAGTCAGGCATATAGGATTTGCTATAGACCAAGATTGTCATTTCCTCACTTGGACTAGCTCGATCCTTAAGAAATTTATTAACCTAGTCCATGATCTTCTTGGGAAGTTTCTTGGAATTTCAAGTGAGAACTGATAAAGTAAGTCCTCTTAACAGTTCAGACTGGAAATGCGGACCTTGTAGAAAATGGAGATTTTATCAGCCTTCATATTTGTAGCCCCAATCCTTTTGTGTCCCTGTCCCTCCTCCCCCTAATTTTACAACATCACAAGACAGCACTCGAAGTCTAAGCACTAATTACATTTGAACACTGACAGGACTTTTTAGTATGTTGAATTTCTCTCCCTTGATGTAGTTTTCATACATCCTTATGGAGCTTTGGGATTCATGTTTCCAAATTCCCTTCTCATCCCTGTAATCTTTAAAAAGTGTTACAAAGTCATTCTTTCAGGGCTTTTACCTCTCCTACTCTGCAGGTTTATGTAAGTTTGTGAAAATTCTGTGGTGATCTGAAAGTCAAACTTCTCACCAGAAAATTAGAGCATAGCAAGTATTTATTGATAACATTTTAGTAGTGAAGAGTAGAAGAAGCAGCCTGTGACTGAGCAGAACACACCTGTAAATCAGGCAGGTAGAGAAGAAAACATTGTATCCTTTTAAAGACATTTCAGTTGTTGAATAGAAAAGGGTCAGATTCAAAGGGTCTGGCAGTGTTCAGTGATCTCTTTAAGTAACATTTTGGTTGTGTTCTTCTTTTAAAAAAGGTGAAAAGAGATTTGAGTGCCCAGAATGTTCTAAAAGGTTTATGCGAAGCGACCATCTCTCAAAACACGTCAAAACTCATCAGAACAAGAAGGGTGGTGGAACAGCCCTTGCTATTGTTACCTCAGAACTGGACTCTTCAGTTACTGAGGTTCTTGGTTCTCCAAGAATTGTTGCTGTTGCCGCCATTTCTCAAGATTCAAACCCAGCAACCCCTAACGTTTCAACAAACATGGAAGAATTCTGAAAGGATCATTTATATGGACACCTAGTGCTGCACTTAAGTTTACATACCTTTCAGGATATGGAAATGGGCTGGTAAAGTGGATTACAGAGCAGGAAAAACATGTTTTCAGTCATGATTTCTGTAAGTGTTCCAAGCTGGAGGGTCAGCATGGGAAGTGTACACCGGTGCAACAAGACAAACATTTCAAAAATACAAACAGCGCAAATTGATGTCCTGGATAAACAGATGGGGGAATATTATTTCCATACTGTCCTTTTTTAGTTATATGTCTGTATATCATTTAATGATTTTAAATGAACTTTCCCCTCCTATTTTAGCGTTGTATGTTAATGTGTTTATAAAATTGGATAATATCAATGTAAAACAGGGTGGATCTTGACTAGGATTAATACCATTTGATGAAGGTATTTTGTTTTTAAAATAAGTCTGTAATATTTTCACAAGAACATCCTCTTCCCATAAGGCACAGCAAAACTGAATAGAGATTGAATGACAGTGGCAATAGTTGAGGTTTTCACTCGGTCCATAGAACACACCAGTTGATTTTGGCCGTCTTTTCTCAAGTTTTGGAATTACTCAAAATAGCAGCTGAATGATCCATGCTGCAAAGTGGTTCTGAGGTGGATCTCAGACTAATTTTGACCACTACATTATAGTAGTGTGTATAAAAGACAATCAGTGAGTTCTAATTCCTCTCTTTGTTTGGAGAGCTAGGGTTATGCAAAATTAGTGTAAGCAGTAGGAAAGATGAAACCATAGAAAGATATTAGTGTAAGATTTAACAAAATAAATGATGTCTGTATGTAGGATGAAAAATGAATATGGCAACTTTTGTGTCAATTTTTGGTGTTTCATTTCATTACATTTTAAAACATCCATGGTCCATTTCTAACTCGTAGGTAACACGAATCATAACTCAATTTTAATTACTTAAATGTTTTAATTTTGCTAGAATTCATGGAAATTAATCAGACAATTGAGTGTTGTAGCTCATTTTCCAGTATCTTCTCTCTGTAAATACTAGTTTATTATATTGTGGTTAATGTGCTGAGTTCTTTATGCTTTGACTTAATAGCCAAAGAGAAGAATTATCACATTTTAACCCCAAAAAAGGTATTGAAAGTAAACATTTTTTCTCTTTCCCCTAAATACTACTGTATTTTCTCTTCAAGGATACTATGTGGGCCAGTAATAAAGATCTGTTACCTATCAAACCTTAGGTTGAGCCTCCAACCACAAAACAAAGTGGGGAAAGAGGAATATAGTTATATTTTTACTCCACAACTTTGGATTTCAAAGGTTTGGTTACATTTTCAGGTGTGCCAGCTTAATAGCAATATAGAGGAAATGCAAAACAACACCAACAGAAGCAAACTGTGTTTTCTATGTGAAAACTCCAGTATGGACAAGGAGGAAAGATGGCCAAATATTTTCATACTCAGGATTTTTAATTACTTCCCATAGGTATAAATGCAGCCTTTTACACATACAGTTATTTGGTAATAATTCTCATGACCAGTTTTGTAAAAAATTTATACACTGAAATATTTTTGATGTAAGTAAAAGAAGTTCAGTGCAAGAAGGATAAGATTCTTTTCCCTACAAATTCTAGAAGGAAGAATGTGTTTGGGTAGCTGTTGGTCTGAGAGATGTAACAGATACCTTGTGCATTCCCTCACAGAACATATACTCATCTGAATACTTTATCAATCTTGTGGTGTTTTCTGTATTTTTGAAGCAAGAGAAATACCAATCATTGTTTACACTGTGTACACTTTAGGCCAGCCCTTTGTAGCAAAATACTAAGCTGAAGGTATTTTATACTTTCAGTTTACATAAAAAGCTTTGAGATTAAAGAAAAACAATTTTACACTGTGGTTATGAATTTCAAGTTTCTTAAAGCTTTTGTAGACTTGTAACAGAGTCTTTAAATTTTAGTTGGGTTTTGTACATTATTTTGTATATTTTATTTAAAGTACTCTGATGTGTCTGGATTGAAAGCATCAGAATCAATTAGATGTTACATTTAATACAGATGAACATTAGGTAGTATTAACTGTTAATTTTATTATATAGGAAATGAAACGTCAAATATATATTTTATCATTATGCTTCACAATCAGTGCTATAAATTTCTTTATGCAAAGAAGAACTTTCCTAATGTTAATACCATGTTTCCTAGAAGTTAACAATTTTTGTAAACCGAAGTTACGAGCATTCAGCACAACCATTTCATATATAATTTTTCCTGCATACTTAAATATGCAGAGAGGAAACTAAGGTCGTTTTTAATCTGCAATGAATCCTTGCTATAGATGTATCAAAATCTAAATCTGGTTGGCTTCATAGCATCTCAAGTACATTAACTGGTGTTAGCAGGTGCAGATTTTTACCGCTGGAATTAGAAACATTTTGACAGTCTGTTCTGCATACCATCCTGAATCCACTTTTCTGTCTTAAAAGGATCGTAAATTTCAATGTCCTTTATTTGACTCAGTGGGATATAGCTGTTGTAAGTAATAGGGCACAGATGTGCAGTAGTATCTTGTTTAATGACATTTCACTGTCCATTCCCTTTGCCACCATTAAAAATTTTGCTTTCTTGTAATTATGAGTGCAAAGTGTATTTACCATGGTAGAACTCCAGTGTTAGAATAGTTTTTTTCTTACAGTATACTTTCTTTGGTTAGGTTTGTGTATGTGTTGCCGATTACATTAGAAGTTGGTGTTAAGTCATTATTTATCACTTTCTTTCATGAGCGCAGTAATAAAAAGTGTGTAATCTAGGAGAAAAAGTTAATTTGTCCAAGTTAAGTAAGCATGGTGTTTAGGTCCTATTTTTCAATTTTATAACTGTTTTATTGCAACAATATTTGTATTTAAGTCTTCATTTTAATGCCTTGTGGTGTTTTTTTTATGCATGTCACTGAATTGTCATCCCGCAAGAATTGATGTGCAGCATAGGGTATTAAATCTACATAATGATTTTGAAACAGAAAAAATAGTTGATGGTAAAAATGTAAATGTTTTGCAGAAAATCCTTATAAAAAAGTTTTGTAGTAATATTTCACTTGTAATTTTTTCTAAAAAAAAAAAAAAGAAATGGAAAAGGAAAAAAAAAACAAGAGTAACATTTCCCCACATCTAGAATTTAGAAGTCAATTCTGCCAGCAGAGCCTATAAGGCATTAATTTGACACTTTTACAACGCTGATTTGTGTAATTTTTTGGTGGGTTTGGAACTAAAATTATGTACAAGTTGTTGCCTGCAATAACATTTTGCAAGTAACCTATTAAAATTCCCTTGAGTTTAAAAGGTTTCTTTATTTAATTACTTACAATGTAAAGCAGCAATAAATTATGTTTGAGTGATACTGTGTTCATCAAGAAGAACACTAGAAAGCAAATGCTTCTCAATGGGGAGAGGTTGGCAGCAGCTTCTGGATTTGTGTAATTAAGACCTGTACTTGCTGGTCAGCACTTCCCAACTGGCAGACTCCCAGCAGGGAATTAAACCAGCAGATTCTAGCTCAGCATGAATTCTGTGGGGTTTGTTCAGCTCTTGCATATGGAAGTTATGGTTATTCCTGAACATACCAAAGGAATAATCAAAGGAAAAGTTTTTCTAAGGTAAGTGTGTACACACAAAAATATTTTTGCTTTTTTTTTTTTTAAAGACCATTCAGTTTGGAAGAGATAAATAATAGAAATGTTAGTGATTGTGTTGCAGACAGGGAATAAATAGAACAAATACATGGAGACCTGAAAGCTCTGACTTCAACTCATAGAAAATACACTGAGCTGTTAGTGAAATGGAAATGGGCTGCTGCGTTGTGTTATGCTAAAATAACTTGGATGGTATGCTAAATTGCTCATTACAATGGTGTACTGGTTTTTTAATACTAAAAGAATTTTTATAGCAAACCTTACCATACTTCTCAGTGAACAAGTAGTAGTGTTTTGCAAAGGAATAAATATACAGAATCACAGAATCATTTAGGTTGAAAAAGACTCTTTAAGATCATTGAGTCCAACTGTAAAGCTAACACTGCCAAGTCCACCACTAAACCACATCCCTATGTGCCACATCTACATGTAAGACCACTTGCATGTTCCCTCTTCCAAAAGCAGGTGGAATTTCCAATTTGTGGCTTCTAGCCTTGTACTCCATGGCAGAATAATCTTTCCTCTTTCCTATTTGACACCTAAAAACAATTATCTTTATTGTGTTTGAAATATCTGTTTAAAGACTCATTAACCTCTATTTAAATGCAATGATTCTGATGTCAGACAAACTTATTAACTGAAGTCAAACTATGTCATAACTCAAAGTAACTGCATCTGATCAAGTAATATATCTTTGCTGTCCGATTCTTTAGTATTGTGGCACTGGCATTTTTATTGTAAATATATACATGGAGTTTTGAAGCAATTTCTAGATTACTGATAAGACTAGTCCTTCACTTACACAGTCACCTTTGTACAGTATCAGAAAATACAATGAGATCTAACATAAGGATGAACATGCATTTTACCTGTTAAGTGTGATCATTCTACTCTATAAAACAAAGTGTAATTCAAAGTGGGATAATTTGTTCTGCGATTTTGGATTCAGTACTATTGCTATAATTTTCTGCAATTATACATTATATTTATTCCATTAGCTTTATTTTATTTTATGTCCAGCTGGGTGGCAAATACCAGGGTGGGTTTTTCTATTTGTAAGGTTCATGATATGTAGAGGCCAAACTTTGCCTATCATTTAGGTTTTTATCTATGGTAAATACTTAGCCTTGAACTATTTAATAATTTCTTAGAATAATGGTTTTTTTATCAACTTTTTCATCTCAAAAAAAAAAACAACCCCAAACCAAAGCAAACAAAATATGCCAACCTTTAGGGTTTCCCTAGGAAGAAACCCTTTCTGTTCTAAAATAAGGTGTATTGAAGACCATAAATATTCAGAGGTTTCTTTACCAGCAGTATATTTTACAGCATTTCTATATCTCTTTCACTTTCTCATCTGTCCCTGATGCCATATCCTAGCCTAGGTTCCCATTAAGAGCTCTCTTAGCATTCTCAAATATATGTGTATATACCTTAATAATCTGCTTCTTGCTAAAACCATTGCAAAAATAGATTGGACAAAAGAAGTACTCTGTCTCAAATATTTTTCTTGGAAAACTCCTTTGAAAACGATTTGACTTGAATGAGGTCTCTGTTCCATCCCCACATGTTAATGGAAGCATAGCCCAGGGTAGAGTTTAAAATGGAGTATAAGTTTACAGGGCAGGGGGTGTTCCTCAAAAAATGTTTGTACTGCTTGTCTGAAATGCTGTTAGGTGTTAATTTTTAAGCTGTTTTAAGTTCAATGCATACCTTTGTGTCACTTGTATATATTTTAAGGGAAAGACTTGAGACAAATTCCAGGAGGAACCCAGTCTCAAAGCTAGCTGACCTCTTGGTGTTGACACATTTGTCAAAGCTCTGGAAGATTTTTAAAACAACTGAAAGGAAGCATTAAGAGAAGAAAACTCTTTATAGCTCCAGATACATGTAGCTTTTTAAAAAATGTAATAGAATTATTGAAGTATTAATGTACTTTCATAGCTCAATTTACTAATTTAAACTACTGCTGATAGGTAAGGTATGTGGCTGGTAATTGATGCACATACATCTTTGAGAAGTTACTTGAGGTTTTTTAGTTTGTCCATCGGCAAACATATTAAAGACTATCCTCTTCCTAACTGTTTTTAGTCAGTTCTACTTCATTCTTACAAATGCACATCCTCTCCTTGCAGTTTTGAAACTCTCAGGAAGTACTATACAAAATCACACAAGTAGATAGAACAAAGCCAAGAAAGTGAAAGCCAAACCAAGTGAATTAATGTTTTCTGGGCACGTGTTTTACTTTTATCCTGTTGTAATTTTTACTTAAGCATGCCAAGTTTTCATCACCACCTTTTGTCTATTCCTAACAGAAAAATTCCATAACTAGTTGTGGAAGAAGTGTTTGTTTAGAAAAAAATGTATCTAGAGCAAAACCAGGATTCTGGTTGATGTACCTTTTCCCCTTCTACTCTTAGTTTTTTATTGACAACTGTCACTAAAGCTTACTGCTGCTGGTAAAAGGAAAAAAAAGTCAAAATAAGTAATTCTTGCCTCCTTCAGTTAAGAGTGGGATGAGGGATGATAGAATATATAATTACCAGAAAAAAGGGTGATATATGAGTACATTACAGATCGAGAGACTACAGAACAGGAATATGAATGGGATCTAAAACGATAAAAGAAGAGTAGAAAAAGTGATAGTTCCCATTATGAGCTAAAGTGAGGTGGAGAATAGATAGGATTGTCCCTTTGCAAATACACATTTTCTTCATGGTTTTGACTTTTGAAACATCACTGGTCATGCTCATGATCCAGGCAGCTTCTCTCTTGATGAGCAACAGGAGTCACTGAGTACTCAGTACATTCACTAATAAAAGTTCTTTAAAAGTGGAAATCCTTGTTAGTGTTTATTTCTCTAAACTGTTGGATTTGTAGGCACAGTGGAATATGTTAAGAGTAGAGTCTCCTGGGAGCTGTGCATGGACATAGTAAAAGTCAATCATCCTGGATCTGTTACCATCTGTTTACATTAAGGCAAGCAATCAATTTTTACAGACTGTCATAAACCAGAAAGATTTTCCTACTTACACAGAAGAAAAATCAATTTCCCTCCAGTTTTTTTTCCCCTCCTCTTTTAGAGCAGCATGAAACTATGCAGAAATCAAGTTAGTAACCTTGATGGAATAAAAATACTCTGGTTTAAATGGTAAGAGCTTAAGACATGAAGTAGTAGTACATTTAAGCTCCTGCTCTTATTATATATGGACAGAACTGATTTCACTGTCTTCCAGCATCAACTTACTGAAAAAGTTAAAATTATGTAATTCAGAGGTATTATGGTGAGCATAGCTTTTTCATTTAACACAATCCACACCTCTACATTAATATTTACAAATTTCTCTTCTGATGAACTAAATGCCTGAAGCTTCTCCTGAAACTAATTGAAAGCTTTAAGTCTGCTTCTTTTTTTACACTTTAAGCTATCAAAACAGGTTTGCCACCGTGGAACACCTAGAAACCACTCTGATTGCTATTTATTATTGCAGTTTAGCCAGTGATAATGAGTGACTGCACCTTTGTTCTTCCTTCAGTTATGACCCTTCAATAGCCTCTATCTTCTGTTTGGTTTAGCACAGTAGTCTGTTACCACTCTGTTAGAACAACAATTACTATTCTTTTAAGAACTCTAGTCTGTATTAGATTGTTATCTAATCAACTGGTAGTAGCATGCATGTGAAGAATAGAGAGCCGGAGAGCAATGGAGTATGGAACAAGCCAATATATACAGAGGCAATATCTGCAAAAATGCTGAACTTTATCTTGTCTCTACGCAATCTTTTCCATTCTTTCAATTTCTACACATGGCCTGCAGAAAAAAAATGTCATTATCCTTCGTCTTGGGGTGATATCTAGCAAATAAGGAAAAATGTTGACTGAGACAAATATTTATTGCAACCAACTCCCCACCCCCAGCATTGGACAGCAATGATAGGTGGAAGAAGATCAAAAGTGAAATTTACTGGGAAAAATTTTAACGGATTTCAAATGTGTCACAGATTCAGAGAAGGAATTTGGGGCATTACCTCTTTTTCATCTTGAAGACATTAAAATTCTTGTCTCACAATGATCTGTATGAATCCTTTCATTTAAATTACTTCACAGAATGTCTCACGTAAGTCCTCAGCTGAAGCAGCTAGCCAAAGCTTTCCACAATCGTTCCATAAACAGGACTTTATAGTAAGGATCAGAAAATGACATTTTGAAGGTGCCAACCCTTTTCATTTCAGAGAACAAAGGCTTCTATTCAGCTACTTCACTGAGATTTTAGGGATCGATATTTATTTCATACACGTCTAGACAAGTCTTACCTTATGTACCTCCAGATTTCAGATTATGATTTCAAATTAATGTTGAATTAGTCTGTTAATTATCTGTTAATTGTCCTTCTGACTGGCCAACTGAGATATTCAAATAGCCACTCCACATAACTGAATGTGTCTATTCATTGTGTTACAGGTGCAACAGCTAGCTACAAAATTCACACTGAAGCTTTCAACCAAACTCATGTTGAATTGCACTGCGAGAAGACCTTCTGCTTTGCCTAATAGCTAAGACAAGATTTAAAGAAACAAAAGGATTGTAAGAGAAGAATAAGGCAAACAAAACCTCAGGACAATTCATGTCAGTCATTGAGGTTACAGAAGAAATCTGTAAGATTCTTAGGGTCAATCTTATGGATTTTTTAGCCCTCATTTAATGGTAGAATTATTTTCTTTAAGGAATATTGCACTTCATTTCCTCTGAAGAACATGAGGAAATTACCTGTCTTCAATGGATGGATGGATGGAAACAGAGGGAGAAATAAGTCATTTTTACCAATGCCCATTTAAGTTTGTAGACTGCTGCGATGGGACTCAAGAGACAAGTTTGTTTGCATGTGGGGAAGCCTTGAAAAACTCCTGCACTTACACCAGGACAGCTATTTTCTCTGCTGCTCTGTGATCCCAAGAAAGACAAGTAGATTGAGCCTGGCAGTGAGGAGCTATATTGCACAGATCAGTGGCTCCGAAGAGCAAGAGAAGTTGAAAGGAAGGAGTACTCTTGCTGTTTCCTTGAGAGAGGTGGAAAGTGCTCTAAAAGTTGATTCTGTGCTAAATGCTGACCAAATGAAGCATGAAAAGCAAATAGATGGCTCTGGCAAGAGAGTCAAACTCAGTGCTGAACTCCAGCTGGCCCCTGCAGAGGGGAAAATAATCCCCTTTTCTAAGAATATAAGGACAAAGGTGCTCACAGAAAAGAAACTAGGGGAAAAAATGTAATGTCCCCTGTGCTACAGAAGAATGAGAGAAAAATTCAAGGAGCACTGCAGTTTCTTGTCCAAAGTAAGAAGGCAAGCCAGCTCCAAAGGTCTGTCAGGCAGCAGCCTAGGAGTTTGGTGGATTGCTGTTGCTAGGCATTACCTATTGCTATTTGTGATCAACGTTTGAGAGAGCTTTACATTGCAGTAGAGCAGAGTTCTGCCAAGTCAGAGCTTTGTCCACCTACAGGTACTGCTTTTTAAGTTACATTGTTAGTAGAGCTCAACCCATAGTCATAATTTTGTTTTTCCTTGATGCAACCTGTTTTTCTTGAAAAAAACCCTCCATGATCACAGAGCTCATCTAGATGCCCAAGCCAGGAGCGTACACATACTCTACAAGGATGTTATTATATTAGACAACTTTTTCTGAGCCGAGAGGCTATCTACAAAGGTGCTTTACAGTTTGGCTGACCACCAGGGGCTGATAGAGGAACGAGGAGCCCATAAGGGCTAAACTGAAGAAATGTCAGAGAGAAACCTGTCACACCCCAAATGAACCCGGCTTTTTCTCTGCAGCTGACATAATGGATGTTTTTTTCTCAAACATCTACAGTTTTTTTGCTTTCACTCGATTGAAAACATATATTCTCAATTATCTGTATTTTGTTTGTGCTTGATCAGATACCATCAGGCAGTGCTAGCAGCTGTGAAGCTGGGAAGACAAGCACCAGTGACTTGTTCCTTCTTTCTTCTGCAAAAAGCAGACCATGGAGCAGTTTTAAATCGCAGCAGGAAATATGATGCAGTAACTTCAGAAAGTAGCTCTCCTCCCACCACTGTGCAAGAGGCAGTTACTTTTCTCATGACCTGAAGTTTAATTAAGGGCTGCCCAAATAAAAATCACAATAGCTACAATGCTCCCCTCCGAGCCCCTGCCCCAGGGGACGTGATGGCACTGTCCCGAGTGGGAACAGGACACTTGTGGCCTATTTTATTTCTAATAGCCCCCAACGGGAGGTGCTGTCCTGGCATCTCCAGAGCATGCTAGGGAGCAAGCATGAGCAGAGAGTAAACAGTTAATTTATGGCAGCTTCGTACAAAACAACTGCGAAGGGGGATGCTGAGATATGGATCCCTATTTCATACATTCCTGGCGAAGGAGGATGGAGGGGAGCTGGTGTATAGGTGTTGCTCCGTAAGGACCCGGTTCTATACGCGATGACTAATTCCTCCAAATGCTGCCTCACTGCCAATACCTTCCTCCCCCACACCCTCTCCCGCGGGGACTTCATCGCCCGCCCCCCGGGGTTGTTACAGAGCAGAACGGACGGTAGCAGCCCTCCCGAGCTCCGCGCCCGCTACCCGCCTTCGGAGGCGCCGGTGGCGGCAGAGCCGGGGGTCGCCGAGCACAGCCATCCCCTGGGAGACCGGGACGCGGTAAGCCGTAAGTACGGGGCGGTGAGGGCTGTTAGGAGGGGGACGGGAGGGTGAGGGGTGTGAGCGCCGCGGTGGCAGGGATAAATCTCCACAGCGGAGGTAGCAGGGCAGTGACCGGTGCTCTCGCCGAGGCTCCGCGGAGGTGGTCCCGGGAGCAGGTGAGCGGAGCTGGGGCACGGGCACGCGCGGCAAAGCCCCTCCGGCCGCCGCAGAGCCCCTCCGTTGCCACCATCGCGCCCAGGTGAGCGCCGGCAGCCGCCGCAATTGCCTCTTGCTGGCCCACGGGAGATCGCGGCCGGCGGGGTAGCCGTGGGCTTTTTCCAGGGACTTGAGAAAGCATTTGATATTCCCTCCTTGGGGGTGAATAGTGGGAGGGAGAAAGCAGCGGGATCGTGTTTATTTTCTTCAATTTCCGAGAGTTATTTGGAAAGTCTGAAGGATGTAGAGACAGAGAGGACGTCACCTCGAAGGAAATTTAATTTCAAGCCCCAAACAAAAAGTTGTTGGAGTTTTTTTGGTGGGTTTTTTTTGTTTGGTTGGTTGGTTGGGAGGTTCTTTTTTGAGGGCTTTCTTGTTTGTTTTTGGTTAGTTGGTTGTATGGGTGAGTTGGTTTGGGGTTTTTGTTTGTTTGTTTTGGTTGGTTGGGTTTTTTTGCAGGTGGTCGGGTTTTTTTTAGGAGATGGGGGATGGACAAAAACCTGAAGCTGATTTCGAATACTTGGCTTGACCAGCAGGCTCAAAAATTAACTGTTCATGTAACTCTTCTCTGTATCACCGTGAGACTGCTTTTGTACCTCTTCTCAAATAAGCTGAGTTCATTTTAAAAATAGTATAATTTTGTGATAGAAACCAAGGGTTAGAAATGTTGATGCTTTACAGTGACAGTCTCCTGGCCTCTCCTTCCTTCTCCTCACTTCAAGGTACATGGTTTTGAAGATCTGTGCTGTGCTTTGACAAAGACCTTTGATTTCTCCTCAGCTCTACTGGCTCTGTGGCATCTGTGTTGAGAACTGGAAATGTGAGAACTGTGTAAAGCTTAGTCTCACTTAAAACACTGTGTAGCAAATGAGTTGTTTTCATGAATGTAGTGTCCAAGTGGAAAACTTGTGAAAACCGTAGTTATGCATAGCATAGCTTCCCTTCTTCCCCCTCACCTTAACTCTTCTTGATGGAGTTATGCTTGTGGTATGACCAGGACTTCTGGTGTTACTTACCTCTGGTTGCTGATCTATCCCAGGAGCATGCCGACCTTCTCTAAATGGATTATTCCTCTGCTGAGGAGCTGTCTTGGTCCTTCTTAGCCTGATACTATTGGTTCTTTCCTGATACTTGGTCCCTCTTAGGCTGATACTATTCAGTGGGCCACAACCTAACCATGTGGATCACTTCACTTCAAGGAAAATTCAGATTCTGTATTTCTGAGCAAGCAATGAAATTCACAGTAACTTGCACAGCTGCTAACACATGAAATACAGAGTCCTGGCAAACAAGATTTTGAAGAGTTAATTTATTTTTTGACATGAATGCATAATTCACAGTGAGATAATGTGTCAGAAATATTCTTTTGGTTCCCACTAACTTAAGAAGGAGTCATGTCTATAGAGTTGAACTGAGTTAGGTCTGTGGCAGTCTCATTTCATGTCCTAAAATGCAACCTTGCTGGTGTCTGGAAGTGTGATTCTGATGCTGTATCTGTTAACTAAAAAACTCTCAGGAAGATGAGACTATATGGCTTTTTGGCAGAGCAGAGTATGGGTGATTACATGCAATTATGTATATTGAAATATGGCACCAATGAAAGGTGGAGTATTCAGGGATGGTTTTAAAAAGATGATTTGCATAGTTGTGTTTCCAAGCCCAGAGGCCTGGAAAAGGTCAATCCACATCTGTAAGGAAGCTGGAAAAATAGGTTTAAGAGGAAGACCAAGGCATGTATATCTGTTCACACAGTATAGGTGTTCTGGAGAACATTCTTTGGATTTGCAGCTTGCCTTTTTATATAGCATGCTTTCTTCACTCAGTCCCAACAAAATGGACTGAGATTTTGACTTTTATGATGCATCAGTGGTTAGAAAGCCCTAACAGGAAGTAGCTGAGGCTTTCCTCCTCTTGGTTATTCTGTCTAAACAGTAATGCAAAAATGACATTGTCAAACTGATGACCTGCATCCTACTTGCTTCAGGTGTGATGGGAGGTGGTGTAGAAAGCTGCCTGTGCTATGAGGAAGACCACAGAATGCCTTGGAATGCAGAATAGAAAGGACCTTCTATATGGGGAGCTGCTTCAAACACCACTCCAGCATACAGTAACTTCCATAGAAGAAGTATTTATACCCAAACACTTGTAATAAAGCAGCAAAAACAAGGATGAGATTTGATCTTGTACCAGAGGCAATTGATGAAAACTAACTCTTACCAAAGGAAAAATGTGCCCCTGAAAAAAGTAGCTATTCCAGTATCTATGAACTCATCAGATACAGCTTGTTGCTGGAGGCTTAGTTCTGTGTAGTATGTTGCTCTTGCTTTCTTTTGGTTGCTTTTTTGTATAATGGATGCCACTGCTATCGTTTTAATTGTTTAGAACATGAAATAAGTATTTTTTCTTGTGCTCAGGTCCCTAAAGCCATCCTCAATGCAGTGTTAGGTGGTTTGCTTTGTGTCCAGTCTCTGTCTTTGTGAAAGATGAGGGATGAATCACTTCTCTTGTGGGCAGTGATGACTAACTGCCTCTCTTTCGGGAGCAATGACATGGTGAAGCTACCACATTTAGGCACACAGGGAACCATTACCTCAAATCATCTCTCTGCTGACTGCATGATGTAAAAACAATTTATTAAGTCCCATGATTAAAGGCTTTTACAGTTCATAAAGGAGGAAAACTTGTAAGAAGGTAATAAGAAACAGAAAAAGTATTTAGTCTTCCACCATTCATATATGTGCAAATTCTTCTACTGTGCATGACAAAGCTGCATAGAAACTCTTGTTTTATTACCAGTACTGTGTAGTAGGTACTCCAAATTAGAGCTGGATATGAAAAGTTTGGAGGTTGTACGTTTTGTTGTTGTTGTTACTTGGTTTGGTTTGACTTGGGTTGAGTCTTTCAAAAGTTCTGGGAATAACATCCAATATTTCATTTTGAAGCTGATTCTATGCGAATATCTTAAAGAAGAAGTAGAGAGACACTGTAATCCAGATCACACTCCTAGCTTTGCAATAAAAATCTCCTTAAAATTTTGTTTGAAGCTCCACTTTAAACCAATGGTGGATCTATACTTGGTACAAAAAGGCAGTGTCATGCATGTAAAGGTGTTGTACTGTTCTTTCCAGGTCCTGAGTCATGCCTATAGTCCTGACCCTGTTTATCTGGGACTCTCTCCCAAAATTTTGAGAAGCATGGGCTCAACAAAATAATGTTTTTAAATGAAAACACTCTAGTTCTGAGTAATTTTTTTTCTAATTACAGATACAGGACCAGATTTTGGATTGAGGGAGACCAATGTAATGGTTCATGTCCATAGTTGGGATTCAGGAAATCTGGATTTAAGAACAGGACAGCCAAACAAGTTTCACAGAACAGTTTTAGTTATTTCTATGAAAAATTGATGTTTGAAGAAGGAAATAAATGCATGCCATTTAAGTCACAATGTTAGAAATACTGTATATAAATGGTGATGGCAGTGACAAAAAGAATCGTTTTCATCTTCCTGCCTTTCAGTACTTTGTAAGCAGCATCCAGATTTCAGGCTGGTCATTATCTCAGTGGTTTGATCTTGAGAGACATTGGTTATGAATAGGGGCAGGGATAGAACTGCAGCTCTCCTGCCGAGAAGGAAATCTCTTCCTGATTGAAGTCCATGACAAAACTCCCATCAACTTCAAAGGAGGAGGATTTCAAGCACAGCAACCTGAATGCATCTGAAATCCAGTGGTGGGAAGTATGAAAAAGGTCAAGTTTTTTTTTTCTTAAAGATTAGTAAGGAAGAAAAAAAAGAATGAGAGCAAATCGTGATTAGCATAACAAAAATTTAAACTAGATTTGAAGGGGGGAGGGGGGAAATCCTGGCTCGTAGGGAACAAGCCTGTGACGTTTGTGGGGTGTTGTGCCAGCTCTGCTGTTACCTCAGGGGATGTGCTGGTCAGGCAGTGCTCTAGCAGTGGTTACTCACTCAAATGCCTGTACACTAATGCACGCAGTATGGGGAACAAACAGGATGAACTTGGGATCTGTGTGCGATCTCAGGACCATGATCTCATTGCAACCACTGAGACATAGTGGGAGAGAGATAACAAGGTCAAGGATAACAAGAAGAGATTTTTCAAGTATGTTGGAAGCAAAAGGAAGTCTAGAGGT
>VWZO01016443.1:0-19735 GCA_013396975.1 Bucco capensis | reverse complement strand
CTGGGTCTCTTCAGCCTGGACAAGAGGAGACTGAGAGGAGACCTCATTAATGTTTACAAATACGTTAAGGGTGAATGTCAGGAGGAGAGAGCCAGGCTCTTCTCAATGGCATCCAATGTTAGGACAAGAGGGAATGGGAGTAAGTTGGATCACAGGAGGTTTAGTATCAACATGAGGGAGAACTTCTTTACAGTAAGGGTGCCGGAGCACTGGAACAGGCTGCCCAGGAGGCTGTGGAGTCTCCTTCTCTAGAGACATTCCAGAGCCGGCTGGACACGTTCCTGTGTGACCTCGTCTAGGTGATCCTGCTCTAGCAGGGGGGTTGGACTAGATGATCTTTCTAGGTCCCTTCCAACCCCTGACATACTGTGATACTGTGAAAAGAGAAGAGGAAGTTGACAGCTAAGTTCACAGTTTGTTTCTAAATCTGTGTTAATTGAGGAAGCTGATTTTTGTGAAAGCTGATGTAGACATTCAGCTGTCTTAGGGACAGATGCTTAAAATGAGAATGGGATTATTTCTCCTTTGGTTTGATGTTATGGAAACAAATATCTAAGATTTGGTTGTCAAACAGGATCTGTAGTACTATTGTGACTGTTTACTTACCTGGCTTGTTCTGTAGAGAGAAGTAAAAAATTATGAGCAATTTACGCACATGCAGAAGTTTTAAATATCTTGTAACTACCAGTGTTCATGGGTTGCTCATCTGTGTTATTAAAAGAAAAAAAGTAAAGGTTTCAGAAAAAAATACTTAGAAGTATTTTAAAACCTTATAAGAAGGACAGACTACATAAGAAATGGAAGTCTAGATATATTGATGTGAATTTAGTGCTTCCTCAGTATACACACAAGAAGTTTCATTTGTAACCTTGATATTTAGATCTAGTCTATAGACTCCAGTACTGTTTCATACTCAGACTATGGTGTTAAACAACAAAAGAATAACCTCACAAAACATCAGTTTTGTTTCTCTTTTTCTTACTGGAGCAATCCTAAACTCTATCAAATTTATGAAGTTTGGGAAGCTTAAGGGGTTTATAATGTGAAGGAAGCATAACTTCCTTCATAGAGCCAAAAATGAACTTAATAAATTGGTGTCTGCCTTACAAATGAGTCTCTAGGGAGCATACAAACAGCATCAGGCCTGCCTTCTTCATGGTTGACATGGGAACTGGCCCAAGTGATAGATCTCAGGAAGGCTTTTAGGAGGGAGGGCAGACTGCTGTGGGAGCAGGGTTTCACTGCTCTGTAGCAGTTGGTGGTGTTCAGGTGCAGGTGTGGGTGGAGTGTGAGCTTCAAAGTTCTGAGGAAACCATGTGTTGCTCTATGAGGGCCTAACAATTTAGTTCTTGGGAAACGGATGGTGGTTCAGATAAATAAACAGAAGCACTGTGCTGCTCATCCTGGCTTCTCCAGCTCCTGGTTTTGCCCACTTGCTTACACATCACAGTTGAGTAATAATTGCTGAGGCTGCTCTTGTGCTATTTGTATCTTCACTGTCAAAACAAGCAAAACTGAACCCTAAAAGTGAACCTTGAGTTTGTAACTACTTGTGCAAGAACAGACTTGCATCTCTGTTTTCCTCATTGCTTCCCTTCCTGTTATTTTTCAGTTTCTTGCTTGTAAATCACTCCAGCACAGAGAGGAGTAACTGGGACATGGTATGGATATAGCAGCACATCTTGAGTTGCACTAGGCCCTACAACTGGGTTCATAGGAAGGATTCCATCTCCCTGAATTCTGTAACTCAAATATTACTCACTGATTTTGATGTTTGGCAACAAAATACATTGAGCCTTATGAGGGACTGAAGTCCATACAGAGAGGAAGACATTCCTCCAAGCTCATTTGGGTTGCTGTTGTGAAGTTTTAATTAATCTGTGGCTTACACCCACTGATCCTCTCCAAATCCTCAGGCCAGCTGATTCTCCTATGTCCCTGCCATTTCCCTCTACAGCTGACACCTGTGCACCCATAAGCCTGCTGGGTTTGCACAGATGCAGATAATGAAGAGGGAGGGTACAGCCTTCCTGTGAGTGTAAGCTTTGCTGGCCTTTAGGAGCTTGGACCTGCTGTGTGGTATTTTTGGCAATGTGTTAAGAAGAGAGAGTGCTGTGTATGCAAGGAATGCATATATTGGGTAAGGTGATATTTTAAAGGGCAATTTTTTTAAATAGACCCAAATCTTGAAGTTGTTATTATTATTAAAATATAATAATGTAATTGTTAGTAGAATATAGACACTTACTGTTCCATTAGATGTGGTAGGAAGTATATTCTGTTTGTATGTACATGGATTTTTCTTGCAAATATGTGGCTTAATCTAGGCAATTAAAATCTCAGAGGAATGGTAATAAACCAGATTTGAACTAAACAAATGGCACAGGTTTAATTCATGCAGAAGCCTTGCAGCATTGTTAATGTCTTTGGGGTAAAATCCTTGTACTGCTTTAAAATCCATAGCAAAGCTTCCTATGTCTTAAGGTCAGGGCTCAGTATACTGTACTTCTAAACTTCATTGTTCCTAGGGCAATCCTGCTAATCCTTGCACAAAGCTACAAAGCTGCCTCAGAAAGGAGTGGCAGCAGAGTCCTATTACTGCAGTTCTGTTTTTTTCTTTTCTGTGTTGGCTTTTTTTTTTTCTCCTCTTCTGAGGCAGCAGAGATATTCTGCCTGGTTTCTAGACTCCCCTTCTCAGGTCTGTATGTAGTTTGCCTGGTTTTGCCTTTACTTCTGTGGGGATTCCCTGCATGTTCCATATATAAATGTAAATGGTGGTGAAACATGTGAATAACAATTTTAAGTTTCTAGGTAAAGTACAGTAATTATATTTGGTGAGATACAGACTGCAAGATGGTTTGAGCTGGTCTTGTTTGTGAGGCAGTGAGTCCTTTCTTAGTGAATTGGCTGATAGGACAAAAAAACAACCCTTATAGCATGCTTCTGAACAATCAGTCTGCATTGTTCCCTGTCCAGCTTATCACCAAGTAAAACACAGTCCATGACTATAGTTTTCAAGTTTGAGCTGCTCTTACTCATGTCTACAGGTTTAGTGTTGACAGAGGAAGCACGAGCAGAATACCAAGCACCAAATACTCTGCTGTTTTTACTGTCATAGCTAAAATATTATCTTTTTTCAAGGTTCTTCAGACACTATTTCTCTTTCGATTTGACAATACTAATAAGAAGCTTTACCAAACAATAGATGTTGTCTTACAGCTAATTTGTTTGTCAGAAGCCTCAAGGTTCCTGCTATTAAGTGTATGATATAAGAATAATGTCCAGCTATTTCCAAGAACAAGTTTTACAGCTTCTGAGTAGGAAATATGCCAAATGTGTTTGGTTAGTACGTGGACAGAGTTGCCCAAAATCCAGAACAGAGCAGTGGTCTGGTTTGTGGCATGACTCTGGGGGGCCTGGCCCTGAAGAGGACCATAGGATGCTTAGCTTTCAGGGCACGAGGGTGGGCTTCTCCTTCTGATTGTCTTAAATGGATTCTTGATGTGTTGAATACATATAGTCACAGAACTTAATCTGAACTTCTTTATTTGCTATAGATAAGTGCATGTAGTTAATCCTTTTATGTATTTTGGGTATATATGCATGGGCTAGTGCAGTGTGTTTGGGGAAAAAAACAATCAAACAACATGTTAGTTGAGGGAGAAGGGGGTTAGAAGAGAAAAAATTTGTTAAATAAATAATTTGATTTTTGTTTCTAAAGACGCCGGATTTTATTTAAATAGCCACCTTGGCTACAGGTACTACTTATTTATTTATCTACTGATTTATTAGTTTCCAGTGGCTTGCAACAGAAAAGAGATGCAGCCAACCTGTAAAGAAAAAGTATATTTTCCCAGAAGTGATCAATGTTTAACATATTTCATAAAGGAACTCACATAGCTTTACCTGTACACGTTACTGTTTGTGTTGCTCACAGGACAAAGCAGAAGCTCCTGGAGCTCTCTCTTTAAAACCACCATGAACTTGCATTAATGTGCACCTGTATTTTTTACTGTAGTATTTTTCTGAAAGTCCTCACCTGTGAACATGGTTAATTATTAAGTACAGCTGTGCTACAGAAAGACTTGTTCTGTTGCCAAATACATGTGGTAGCTGTGGGTTCTTGAGATAATCTAATTAAATGTAACAATGAGTCAGAGTCAAAAGACACTCTTTACTTAGTAAGTTGACCTCAAGTATTTGAGTAGATGAAGTCTGATGCTCATAGTGTCCTACTTCATGATAATACGCAGAGATAATTCGTGCTTGTAAAAAACTTGTTGAGATTTTCTTTGTTTAACGGGAGGGTTCACAGGATGAATCAGCATAAAAGTACCGAGTAATATTACCTGGCATAGATGGCTATCACTCTTAACAAGGCTTCTAAACAAAATATTGTAATATATTGCCTTCGTTAACTATCAGTAGTGTGCACACATATTGGTCTTGCACTGGTGCACACACCTACAGATCTTGCACTGTTACTGTATTGCTAAACAAGTGCTTCAGCTGGTAACTTGGTTTCTGTAAAAGAAAAAAATACACCAAACTAAAAGCATCACTATTAGATAGCACTGATCATTGCTTATCAATTACAACAGCACTGAAAAACCCGAAATACAAGAATCTCAGTAGTTTGTTCAGTGACATAGGTGAGCTATGTGTTTAGCACAACCATGTGCTGTCCATTAGCTTTTCTCCTGTTTGGAAGGACATGGGTTTTTTTGTTTGTTGTCATTTTGTTGTGGTTTTTTTTTTAACATTACTGGAATTTGAAGATGATTATAGTGAATTGAAAGCCAAACCCCTGGATATTGATAGGTGTCTTGCCTCAGTTCTTTGTGCAGGATTTTGTGACTGTTTGACCTTGAACATAGATTCTAACCCAATGTCCGCACATATGAAGCTCTTCTTCATTTGTTATTAGAAAAACAGTTCTGTGCATTGCTTAAATTGTGCTTTGTATCTAGGTAAGATATTTGTGAATTAAATGCCTTGGAATACTAACATGTATTTCAGCTGTGGTATCAGGCTGAGTTCTTTGATTCTATTCTCATTTTAATGATGTTCTGAACACAAGTTTTTTCCAGAAGCTAAGTCATATCTTAGCTAAGGCCAGATCTAAATTATAAGTCAAAAAACAGATTTCCTTGTCACTAACATTTTTCATTTGCACTAGACTGCATGAATCATAGAGAGTCTCATTGATCTCAGGTTCCCCATCCAGTGCTGTGTGCAGTTAGCCTAAGTAGCTGGTGTTTCTGTAGTAGTATGTATTATTGTTAAGCAGGAATAATTGAAGTGTAAGATAGGGAGCAAGTGATTAAAGATATTTCTTCAAAATACAGTTTAGAAGTTGTCCTATGTAGGACCTAAGTAAGTGATATCATGTTACCAAGAAAGAGGCAAGTATGTAAAATGTTCAAACACCTGATTGTTTTGAGAGGCACAAGGAGAAATCTCACATTTTAATGACCCTTGCTGAGACCTCCAATGGAGCATTATGCCCAAATGTAAGCATTGTACTTCAGGAAAGAGGAGCTGTTCATGGTTATTGAGACCAAAGAAAAAAAGAAAAGATATAAATCTTCAAATACATTAAAGACTTCTGCATACAGGAAGGAAATAATCTGTTCTTTATATCCAGAACACAATGAAGTTCAAGTGCAGAAGTTTCACGACTGGGAGATCCACTTTATGCCAAGTGTAATGAATCAGTAGAATAGATTACTAGTGGAGGTAGTAAAGGTAGGAGCCTTGTAAAGTTTCGTTTCCCTTAAGAAATTGCTTTTCATAGGCAAAGTTAAAATACATGCACTAGATTTTATATTTGTAATTTTGTGCTTGGCATTTGTACTGCTAAGGGGGGTGGGGGTGGTGCAGGGTGCAGGACAGTTCTCTCCTCCATCTCCCAGGTGCACCAGTATATTGTCAGTGCTTATAGATGTGTGTTTAAATAGCACAAGAAGGATGTGTCTGTGTGTAAACCTGTCAGATACTAAAGTATGAAACTGTTTATATGCTTGGATTTGGGGTTGAATTTTAAGGTGGATTATTTCATGTGCTTTCTAGGTGGTGGTGGTGGTGGTGGTATAGGGGTAGGGGAAAAAAAAAAAGGTCCAGGAGCAATTGCTGTGTGATGAGCTTTCCCTTGCACCCATTTATCTGTTATATAGCAGAAGCTTGTGTTTACCAAATGTTGTTGACACTGTTATCTGTACTCTCTGTTTCAGAGCAGCATTAATGATTGGACTAAAACCTGGTGGAGACAGATTAATGTGGAACAGATGGACGTGCAGCTCACAAGGTTTGCCAAGGTAGGTGCCATAGCTGTCTCTTCCTGCAATTTATCTATCTTGGTGCCACCTCTTTCTCGCTCTTCCCACCCACTTTAATGTTTCAGTGGATTTGTTACTCGTTGAAACTGAATGTTCTGGAACATACTTTGTTTTGTGCACTTTCCTTTAAAACATTATACTTCTGGATGAGTATCCAGTCCCTATGGAGGTACATGGTAAAACCATGCTATCACCTCTCTGAATTGAGGCAAAATGTGAAAGAAGAAAGAGGGTAGGGGTTTATGACAGGCCTCACCACATGAGCATCGTTGTTCTTAAGAGATGGGGAATTTGCAGACTTTTATCTACTCTGCTCTTAGACATAGCTTTAGAGTGTTGGGAGTTGTAGGAAAGATGCTGATTTTTAAAGGCAGAGCACTTTCTTTGCTTGAAGAATTTACAATGTTTTGCTGACAGTAGCCCTGCAGAAGAGAGGTCTAGGGAGACTGTTGACCTGACAGTAGAGAGGAAAGAAAAAAAAAAAGAGGGGTGCCAGAGGAGAATGATGTATGATGTTATATTTTACCCAGTGGTTGATCATGCAGCTGGAAAACCAAAGAGATTATAACATAGACCAGTTATTGGTTTTAAAAATTTGAATAAAGTTTCTTTTAACCATTTTGAAAAAATAAAAAGTCCAATTTTTAAAATGATGGAAAGATGAAAGAAAAACACAGAAGGGAGTGAGCATAAGAGAATATTTCTAACTCAATACACCAAGCATTTTTTGCGTACAGCTTTAATAAAAAGACATTTTAAATTATTTTTAATAGAGAAGGCTCCTAAACAAGCTCATCACAACATTTTTGTGGGGTTTTTTAGGCTTTATTTGGGTTTGTTTTCTAATAAAAACTGAAAAAAAAAAAAGGATTGAATGTGATAAGTCTTTTCAAAGCCTTAAATAAAATTTTAAAAACAGTAACAAAACATGACAAATAACCCCAGCACCCCTCAAGATTTCTAGTGGGCAAATACTGTGTCTATAGCTTACGCGAACTTCAGTGGCAGCTGTGCAAATCAACTTGCCTTTTGGTGTTATGATGCATAATATGTCACGGTACAAGCATGTGCAGACTGTTACGCAACAGACTTTCAAAACAAAAAAATATAGTAACAGCATCAAGAAATATTTCATCTAGGCTGATTAGGTTCAAAGTTTGGTGTGAATCTGGAGTCTCTATATAGCATTCAGAGTCCATGTAACTTATTTCATTCTTATCTTACTTGGATTCCATTTGAACACATTGTTATATGTTTATGTCTGATCTTTCTTATTCGTTTACTTTGCTCTCTGCTGTCTCTGTTTTTGTAGGTCAGACTTTTAGTGGCAGAATATACAACTCTGATAGACCTTCTGGGACTCCAGCTTCATAAAGCAGAAGATGAAGTCCAAAGAATAGCCAAAATCATAGAATCATAGAAAGGCCAGGTTGGAAGGGACCCTAAAGATCATCTAGTTCCAACCTCCCCACACTGAGCAGGGATGCCAATCACTAGACCAGGTCACCCAGGGCTGCATCCAGCCTGGCCTTGAACACTGCCAGGGATGGGGCATCCACAACCTCCCTGGGCAACCTGTTCCAGTGCCTAACCACTCTCTGGGGAAAGAAGTTCCTTCTAATCTCCAATCTAAATTTCCCCTCCTTGAGTTTATATCCATTCCCCCTTGTCCTATCACAGTCTGACCGCTAAGTATTATGAAAGAGTTGGGTACTGAAAAAGGGGAAGGTGCCCATTTTTTCCTTCTGTTTTTGTAGAAGAGTGTGTCACAAACTATTGTTTAAGTTTTGTTTCAAGAATTTAATGATGGAATTGAATAGTTTCATGTACCTTACCTAGGGAGTAAAACTGACAGCCCAGTGAAGCTAACTTCTTATCTGTGGTGTAGCTTACCATCACTGTGAATTAAATATAATTAAAGTTCTCAACTCAAAATACAAAATGTGATATGTATAGATAGATGTTATTACTATTCTTCCCAGTTTTTGGCAGATGTCAGCCAAACTTGGGCTGCTGTGGAATTTTCTTAAAGAGCATCAGAGAAAGGGAGCTCCTTTACTAAAGTCAGATGAACAGCTGCTTGAAACTTTAGATAACAATCAAGTAAGGATTCAATTAACAGAAATACTATCAGTTTATCAATATTATTCAGTCCCTTGATACACTTGGTTAGTCAAAACTTTTCCTCAACCTTTATTGCAAAGAGTTATTTTTTTCTCCAGATGTTAGTCCTGGGAAATTACACGTTATGCAACTCATTATATTCTAAAAAAAAAAAATCATGTCTCGATGTAGCAGTTTTCAAAATTACAGCTTTCTGAGCCTATATTTTCTTTTTTTTTTAATCAATGAATATTATGCTGGCCATTTGCAGTGTTTAAAGATGTCTTTTGTTATGATATATCATAATGACAAGTTAGGAATTAAATTTCTATTAGCCCTAATTCCTCTGTCTGATATATTATTTCAATTGGTGTAGTTTTTCATTGTTCTTTGTTTGTCAAGATTCAACTGCAAATAATTCTGGAAAGTAAATATGTAATGCATTTCATTGAACAAGTGAAAAGTTGGCAAAATAAATGAAACACGGCAGATTCTGTCACTTTGATTTGGATGGAAGTTCAATGCATGTGGCCACTTCTAGAAAGTATTTTCTCTGACTCTGAAGCTATCAGAAGCCAGCTTCCAGAAGAGGTAAACAGATGTGATGAAATCAACAGAGACTTCAAAATTAGGAGAGTTAGTGGTTTATGTCTATTTATAACTTGTATTTGAATTGTTTAGAGTGGGTAATGAAGTTTTAAAATACTTTATTAACATACTGAATTTTTATATAATGCAATATTACATAATTTAAGTTATTAGCATCTATATTAAAACATTAAATATTAAAACTAACTCCACCATATTTACAGTTTAGTTTGAGTACTTTGATAGACTTGTTTCTAACCCACTGAATTAACATTATTATGTGAGTCTCAGGCTCACTTGGGAGAATATCAGAAGTAGGTTCTGCATTTTTTTATTATGAAAAAAAGTAATTATTTGTCTTACTTTCCTTTGACACGGGCTGGCAGATGCTTGTTAAGACATCATAAATCATTTGTAAAAATGTTCTGCAGATCATTCCATCACTTGAGTTTAACATTTCTTTTGTTTACTTTGTTAGCTTTTTTTTAACCTCCTGGAGTCACATAGAGATGAGATACTTCTGAGTTACAGAAATCCCTTCTGCCAAACTCTGTATTATTTAGAACAGTGAGAGCTGAAATAGATTAACAGTCTATTATTTATAATTGGCCAAAGGTAATTATAACAATCATCCTAAACATAATTTACACAGAATACTGTGTATTGTTCATTGTGGTAAAAAGTTGCAGCAGGGGAGGTTTAGATTAGATATAAGGAGAAATTTCTTTCCTGAAGGGGTTGTGAAGTCTTGGAATAGGCTGCCCAGGGAGGTGGTGGAGTCACAGTCCCTGGAGGTGTTTAAGAAACACAAAGATGCTCTACTTAGGGACATGGTTTAGTGGTGTGTTAGTGATAGGTATGGTTGAACTTGGTGATTTCAGAGGTCTTTTCCAACCTTAATGATTCTGTGCAGAGGAGAAAAAAAAGAAAAGGTACTGAGTCTTCACTTAGTAAAGAAAATAACTTGCATGTTTCAATGTACCTGTAATTGAATCCATATATGCCAGGGGAAGTTCTCATTATTTCAGTTCTGAAAAGCTAAGATATGATAATGATCTATAAGGAGGTTCTATGTTTAAAATATCAAATAAACTTCTAATTGTTTCAAACACAGATCTGTGTGCATGTGGGCAGCAGCATGTCTAATTATATGCCAAAAAAGATTTCATTATCTTTATCCACACCTTTTTGTAGAAAATGAGAACCCTATTAAGAACAAGGGAAATATTCATAGCTTTTAACACGTGTAAGTTTTGTTATGGTACATGTTAAGAAAGGCATCGGGCTTGCAGATATAAGCAAAATTATTCTACAAGCTAATGCTTCTTTTATGATCTGTCATTTTTATTTTGTTAGAAGAGATGTAACTGTAATCAGTGGTATTGCTTTCCTCCAGCGCAGTTCTCTGTTCATTTTACATTTCCTTCATATTCAGTCTAAATACTGTCAAAATAAGTTTTTGTGACTTTTTTCTTTTGCTGTTTAAGAAATAGAACCTAAAACATGGTGATGAGATCCTTTCTTCCAGCTCTTTTACCTAGTGCTTTTCTTGTCCTAATGTAGTATCAAGTAGAAAAAAAAACACCTGAGGGGAATTCCACATGTTGCAATAACTTCCTTGCACTTCTATACACAACCAAAGCAGGTGAACCTCCTTCCATATTATTGTACTTCATTTTACCTACAGAAAGGCAAGTTTTCTAGCTAACAATCTGAGGAGATAGAAACAAAGGTGTAGTTCTACAATACTGAGTGTTAATTTACTTTATGAATGGGAACGCTTTGTATAAGGAAGGTAGGAAATGTTTTGCCTCCAGCTAAGACAAGTACAAAGTGTTCAACAAGGAGAAATAAAACCTCATCCTGATGAGGAGTGTTCCAAATCCTGTACTGTCTTTTGCTGGAAATATAGCCATGTGCAATTTACATTTATTTGGATTTCTGGATTGCATGATTGCAGGAATTAGAAATGGAAAAGGTCAATGAGATCACCAGATCTATTCTCCTTCTGGCATGGAATGATCAAATTTCAGGCGTGCTATGTACAGTGATGATAAGTAAGACTGGAAGACAGATGGTCTCTGTTAGGCTGCTACTGGCTGAGCTGCTGAACATTGTACAAGGGATGTTTTTGTAGCTATCCTTCTGTTTCCCTACCTTGAACAATAATCTGCTAGGTTTTGTGACACTGAGACCAATTTATATAAAAGCACAGGCATTTTGACGTATTTCAGAAGCTTGATACTATGTTATCTACATGCCAGATGATACTCCTGGCCTCA
The DNA here is from genome assembly GCA_013396975.1 of Bucco capensis. NCBI lineage: Eukaryota > Metazoa > Chordata > Aves > Piciformes > Bucconidae > Bucco > Bucco capensis. The sequence goes on along the minus strand of VWZO01016443.1, from coordinate 8,424 downwards.
GTGGTGCTCCAGCCATGGCCATTCATTCTCTGAGTGCTAGAGTGTTTGGTGTGTCTCAGGCAAAGCCTTGTTAGATGTGATGTGGCATGTAACAGAAGAACTGATACCTTCCAAGAGGATGAAGGGCTTGTGAGGCTTGAACAATGAGCCTTTTCAAACACGGTGAGTCTCATAGCTTCTTTAGATAACTCTCAGCAGCTTGCTTCATTTGCTCTTTGCTCTGCAACATGTGTAAGAAGAGCAACCAAACAAATCTTCTGTTCTAGTTATCAGGCATAGAGCATGCTGGTGTGTAGGCAGTGATCTTCAAACTCTATGGTCTTTGGAGAAGAGTGTAGTTACACAGGGCATTTAGACCTGAATCAACAATTTGTGAAGTAAGCACTAGACATAATTAATAACCATTTCAAGTCTTTTCAGTTTTATACTGAACTATCTTTGTCCTTCAGATTCTTGTGAAGAGTGACAATAGAATAATTAGCTCCTGGTTTTCCCATTAAAACTCCTGTGTAGTGATCATGCAACAGTTAGATAGCATTGTCCTGTCAGTCTGTACCACCAGGCAAATCAGAAGTCCTCTTATTTGTTCAATTGGCATGAGTACTCTAATACTATGGGGGGGAAAAAGGGATTTAATTTTTGTATTGTCTTTAAAACTCGAAATGAAATATTGATTAATCATCAGTGCATCTTACTTGCTAAGATCAGTTGAAATACAATGTGCTCAGAGCACTAGAACTCTTTTCCAAATTTCTAAACATTGTTGCTCAAAATTGTGTAATAAACTAATAATTTAATAAGTTGTCTAGTTCCCCCTTGTACATAAGGTGGTTGTGCTTTTTAAGAAATGTAAGAGTTGTCTTTATGAACAATGAAAAATTAAAAATAAATACTAAAAGCCACAGAACTGATGAAATCTATGGTTGAATGTGGCATTTCTCATACTTCCTTTCTTTTTCTGCCCTTTTATTTCATCTTCCATTATATTTTCAGATCCCTTCCTCTTATCCTTTAGCACACACCTCTCCAGACCTCATGCTCTCTCCTATGTCACCTATCAGCTGAACAGGGTTTTAGCTGTTTTTCAGCCTCGTACTTGCTAATTGGCCAGTCAGTATGTGTGCTAACTGGGTAGTGGTAGGTCAGAAAGAACAGATCAGCAGCTTCTGAGACAATAACTTATTGTTCTCAGAACAGTGCTGAAAGGATAAGCATTCACATTGCATAAAATCAATGTTGCATGTGGTTCTAATGATTGATTGTCTCAGCAGGGAGGCCCCAGACTGAATGGACAAATATATGCAGCTTGCCTCTTGGAGATAGTTTTACCAAGACACAGCTACGTTTGAGTGCACAGAGACATAGGAAAGACTTCATTGTCTGTGTTGACTCTGTGTCTGTGAACAGCAAAACTTCAGACTTTCATATTTGGAGCTCTAAGACAGTATGCCAGTGTGTTCAAGTCAAGTGGATATGTAAAACAAAAGTGTCTGGTGTCTCAGTAATTGGGAAGGGCTCTTCTGAATTAGATTCTACTGAAGAGGCAGTAGGAGAGAGAAAATGGAAGAAAAAAACCTTCTCATTTCAAGTTTGTAAAGAAAATACTTTGTAAGGATTAATGATTGTTAATATAAAATGCACCATTTACCTTAAATGCATAAATTTATGCGTGTTGTTTTGGGTTTTTTTAACTTTGAAAGGTAAAGTCTTAATTGCAACACCTTGAGGGAACTGTGCACAAACCTGTGTGCCTCTGCATCGTGGAGTTGTTACTGGCCTATGGAGAGAAGCAGCGAGAACAGTGAGGTTTTGGCTAACCAGCCCAGGTCACACTTACTGATTCAGAAGTCTAGTGGGTTTCAGATGTTGAAATGAAGAACTTTCCTCAGGTGATTGACAGGTGATCATGATCACACAAGAGATGTTGTAGTAAGCCTTGTAGCTCAGAAGATGTGTTTAGATCAGCTATATTTTACACCTAGAGTTTTAGCGGGTTTGAAAGGAATCAATAGTATGTAAACCAGGTTTTGATCTGGATCTGCGTGTGGGCACCAGGAAAGTGGAGGTGTGGAGCAGGTCTTATCATGAGGACAGCATGCTTCAGAGCTGTGTGTCATGCCTGGTTTGTTGGTTTTTTTTCAGTTGCTGCCTTCTGAATTTAGAAGTTACCTGAAAAAAAGTCAGATGTCAACTTTTACCCTACTTCTGGGAACTCTTCAAACTTTTATTAGGTCTTCTGTGAGCAGCAAAATATTTCCTTTAACATTCAGATCACAAAACCGAGGTGGGGGGGGTGGCCAATCCTTGGGCAATCCAAGCAGTTTTTTTCCAAATGTCTTTAGTTATTCTACTCAATCATTTTCAATTCTTTGCAGTGTGTTTTACTCTTCTTTCAGAGGTATATGTGTACACCTCTAGAGAAGGACACTCCTCTGCCTTGGTGACTATTTGTAAGTGCATACAGTTACAGTCTTGAGTGTTTATTTAAACCATAGTGCTTTCTCTATGTATAATTTTGCTCAGGTAAAACTAAGGTGGCTGGCACATGTTGCTGGTTTGAATACACAAAACATTCCTATTTCAGTCACCATCCAGTGAAAAGAATTCTTTCCATTTTCCTTCTGACCTCCTGAGCCTCAGAAATATAATGGGCTTCTAAGCTAACATTAACACAAGAAACAAGGCTTGAGGAGTAAAATGAAATTTATTCTGGTCAAAGTAATATCTGCTCTCATGCAAAGACTGCATTGTTTGTAAGGACAGGTTTAACAAGTAGCAATGTGTTCAGCTTTAACAGCTCTATAAAAAAAGATGTTATATTACACTTGCTTCTATATAAAAGCACAAATGCCTCAAGGTGCATCTAATCTTTTATAACTGGTTGTAGTAGGTGTTATTCATAAGTGACTAGGAATGTGGTGAGAGATCTGTTGATGACAGCTGTAGCTTTGTCATGGGTCTCCTTTCATTTGAATAGCTCCTACTTGGCATAATGGCACTGCAGTGGCTTTTTAGGTCACCAGTTCCTGAGCTTTTGCTTGGCTGTCACCCAGCTACACCACACATGGGATGATGCCCAGACACACTGTTTTGTCAACATTTGTGATGCTCAGTTTCAGTACTTCTATGAGTACTTAGCTATCCAAGAGGTATTTCCTATCACACTTTTCACCGGCAGGTAATGAGTACTAACAACAGAGTCTGCTCTATCTGCTTCAGTGAATAAGAAGTTAAATGCTTCTTAGAAGTTCAATATTCTTTCCTACCTCATGTATATGTTACAAGGTTATTAAGAGACAATGTCTTTGAGCATCTGTTTGCAAGTAGGTGTGCATACTTTTAGGCAATGTTGTGATTTTAAAGTCCATTACTTAGAAATATTTCTTGCATAACTTAATGTATATATACAGTGTCTAGTCTGAAGGAGTGAATCTATATCAAGGTTAATCAGAAGTTTTCAGAAAAATAATTTCTGTATATGTTAAAGTCCAAAACAGTATTTTTTTTCATACTGCATACAATGTAACTCTTTTTCCAGAAATGTCTTGGCTCCAAGATGGAATTTCTTGTCAAAATTGGTGATCCAGAACAATGCACTTGGCAATCAAACAGAATAAAAACAAACAAACAAAACCAAATCAGGATAGATACTCAGAGCAGATTGGGCATTGCTGTTGCTTTTGTGCAAAAGTTGAAACACAGGCACTATGTTCTTCTCTAGTAAAAGTACAGTCAAGATTTTGGTGTATTTCATTATTTCTGCTTTAGGCATGAAGTTGCTGGCATCGTGGTCCTTCATGCTTTCACTGCAGGAAGACACAAAGTCTGCTAAAGTTAGAGAGCTGTTTGCTCAGGCATGTGTTGTCCTTTTGCCAATCAAACACTGGGCTTCACATGGCAACACTGGGCAGCAGCAGCAATTAGCTTTCTTCGTTGAGCCTAAACTAAATCATATGTAACAAGCAGTAAGTAACTGTTTAGAAGGAGGAGGTTAGGATTTGAATTCATGTTTCTGCAAAGATTGTCACTGAACAAGATCCTATAGTTGGATCTTGGCAAACACTAGAGGGGAGACAGTGTTGGGAAACTCCTCAATTGAAAATCTTGCATTAGGGAGGATAAGGTAATGGAGAGCCCATCCACTCATGTCCATGGGCTGTGGCTGCCACCCTTTTTGCATCTGGACAGAGCCAGATTCCTTGGTGGCCATGTCTTCTGCAGTCTGCTAGATGTGGTAGCTGATAAAGAGACCAGGAAAGATCACTCCCTGCCACTACCAGGTGTTTCATCTTTCACTCTGCTACCAGAGGATGGGAAATGCATGTTTTTCATTTTTGTTGTTTGTTTGGGTTTTTTGAGAAGAAAAGAGTAAGGGATATAAAATTACATAACTAAATAAATTAGTATCTCTACTGAAAGATAAAGTCAAATTATTGCTTTATTTGATGTGCTTTCTGTTATGGTTTTCTTTGGGATTTTGTTTTTTAATTTTCAAAATGTACTTACTACGTAGAGCTAAAGTTATCTTCACTTGGTTGTCAAGTAAAATAAAAATCTTCTGAAATTACAGCCTGAACTGCTGCATTTGGGACTTGGGAATTCATCCCTGTAGCTGGTATCTGTAATAGCTCTTCTCCATTGCACAATGCCTAAGAAAGGCAGGAGGTAACTGGTAAAGCATAAAATCCACATATTTGTCACCTAATAAAATCTCCTGGGGGAGAGAAGGTCTATTAAATACTACAAGGCTGATTTCTTGTGCAAGCAGTTATTCTATTTGCAAGCAGGATATTGGTTATGGTAGATAGAATAGCATATAATTTTCAATAACAGACTGCAGTGTGTATAGCAGCCCTTGTTCAGGCTTATGAAGAAATGCTTCTTAGGGAATAGTTTAAAAGCTGTTTAACAGAGGGGTCTTTACTCTTTTTCTAGATGACATATTACTGATTTTTGTCAGAAACATGCTGCTAGACTAAACCACTGGTCTTAATTTTGTCATATTTAAATATGAATGGGGAAGAAGAGAAATCTCTGTATTTGTCAGTAGTAAGAAAAGTGCTCTGAGGGTCAAAGTTACTGTTCTGTAAGTGACCTGAACACAAAATTCAAGATCTCTTCTCTGCTACTATGTAACTTTAGTGATTTTTAATGAGGAGATTGGTTAGCCTTTGCATTATGGCTTTGTGTTACTTTTTATATTGGAGATCTATATTATTTATAAAACTTAAATGGCTGTTGGTTTTGTTCTAAAAGTTTGAAATAGTTATATTTTAAAAAAGAAACAAACAGTAAAAACTCCAAAGGCAACGTAACTTCATACAAAAGCATTAAATCTCTCCAAAAAATTAAAGTCCTTTACAAAATGATGGAATTTTTAGCAATGGCAGGATGTTGCACTTGACTTCCCAACCCTGTACAGCTGCTGGCAGTGTGCTCCAGTCACTGGTGGCAAATGATGCCACTGCAGCCTGTGTCTGCTCTAAGTTTGGGTCATACCTGTCTCACAAGCCCTGTGTTTCTCAGCTGCCTCTTTTGTGTAAAGCAGTTTTACTGAATGCTAACAATCAACAGGGCCTAATTAGCTCCTTTTACTTTTGAAGTAAGGTCCTTGCTAGCTTTGACTGACACTCTTAATTGTGGCTCTCTTCAGCTCTGTTTTTGAAAATGTTTGCACACATCAGTCATTTTGATTTAAGTCACTTATTCTTACAAAGTTTAAATACTAAGCTGTGTATTTGGATGACAGGCTTTGTCTTCTTCCTTAGACCCTGTGCATTGGTTGTCCCTGACATTGAACTGATCTCTGAAATTATGTTGGTTGGTGAAGGGTTTATTGATGCATTTCTATTAGGCAGCTTAGTATCTTTGAATAAAAATAGAATACTGAAGAGAGAAGAATTTATGCTCCTGAGATGTGTGGTTTACCATCCTTTTCCAGGCACTTATGTGAGCCTTAAGAGACTTCAATTTGCCTAAAATAGTGACAGATGATATCCCAATTTTCACGGGCCTGATCAGCGACCTGTTTCTAGCTCTGGATGTTCCAAGGAAGATGAAGCTGCCATTTGAACAGATGGTTAAACAATCTACCCTAGAGCTTCGCTTACAGCCTGAAGAGAGCTTTATTTTCAAACTAGAAGAATTCATTGCCTTTAATTACTCCCCTTAAGAATTTCAATCAAAATCATTGCAAATGGGTTGTATTACACATAAAGGCTATTTTTGAGTATGTTATAGTATTGATAAGGTGTCCTCACTGTCTCCGTATTTCAAAGGCATTTTGTCATGGCAGAAATACACCTCAGTATGATAAATATGCCCATAAGGAAATGTGTGTCCTGTTCAAAAAAGCTTCCTACACTGACAAACATATTTGTTTGTGTACAGCACCAAGTATTTGTACTCAGTAGCAAATTAGTTGCTGATGATTATTTATAGGGAGGAAAGAAGAGCAAGGGAGCAAAATCATATAAAAAAGGCATGGGTTTGGATGTCCATGACTGCCTGGGCCTTGTGTGTTCTGGTGTTTCTGTATAACATAATGTATGTTGTAGTATATGCATTGAAAAAATGCATTTAGATATATGCATGTATATTGATAAGAATTTGTTGTCCATAAGCTAAATTTAAACATTACTTTTAGTTTGAATTACAGATAGGGTGCAAAGGTGAGACTTGCAAACACTGGTTTTTATATGGACCAAATAAAAATTATGCTTCTTTGGACAACTAAGAAAGTGTATTCCCACCTTCCTTCAGGGATCATCCACATCTGCTGTATGCAATAACAAACTCCTTTCCTTTATTAGGGTTTATTGGAAACTGAAATAACCAAGCGGCTTAAATGTGACTGATCTCAGAATTTATAAGGGATTTTCTGATCCAGTCCATCTTATAGAATCATAGAATGGTTTGGGTTGGAAGGGACCTCTGGAGGTCATCTAGTCCAACCCCCCTGCAGTGGGCAGGGACATCCCCAACTAGATCAGGTTGCCCAGAGCCCTGTCAAGCCTCGCCTTGAATGCCTCCAGGGATGGGGCCTCAACCACCTCCCTGGGCAACCTGTTCCAGTGTTCCACCACCCTCGTAGTGAGGAACTTCTTCCTAATGTCCAATTTAAATCTACTCCTCTCCAATTTAAAACCATTGCCCCTTGTCCTTTCACTCTTGTTCCACTATCCTGACAGAAGGATGAAAGACAGTAAGCTATACCTTGGAGTATTATGAGCTTTGCAATTAGTTTTCTATACAGTATTTTGATTCCTGTTAACTGAATGAATCAGAAGATGAGCACTGAGGAACATGGGCTTCCTATTGGACTTTAAAAAAAATCAGTGTGGATGCTCTTCACTAAGACAGAAATCCATTAGCAGCCAAGCTATTTCCATTCTGCAGCTCACAGAACAATTTCTTTGTAAGAAATGTATTACTTTAGTGGACTGACTTTGTGTTTTACTAAATTATAGCTGCACAACTGTTCTGAGTGTGGAATTCACTCTGCTAAAGTGATGGCAAAATTCTGATAACTGTTCTGTATCTGTGAGTTGGCACAATCCTACTGGACTCTGGCTGTCTAGAAGAGCAGAATTTTGCTCTCACTTGTTGAGGTAACTGCACTGATTTGAGACACTTCCCATTTTCTAGGAGGCAAACAATGTTGCTTGATGCAACATAAGCTCAGCTGTGGCAAATCTGCTGAATAGGTGTGAGTTGGTTTTTTGTTGTTGGTTTTTTTTTTCCTGTTCGAGGGAATATGTATGTGGAGAGGGAGCTAATTTTTGTGAATATTTTCTCTGCAATAAGAAGGACAACAGGAGAGGAAAGGTGCTCGCTTTGTGTCCTTCCTGTGTGACAGGTTGTTCAGCTGGAGGAGCTACTGACAGTGTGTCACTCAGTGTTTGTCACTGGAAATGCAGGGACTGGAAAAAACAAGGTACCTACACAGCATGTTTCTATCTTGTAAAGAAATTGCAGTGGTTTTTGCAGAAAATATTCTGCATGCTGCCTCCATCGTAGGCTGCAGTGTAATAACATGCTGTTGAGGCCATCCAGCCTGCCACAGGATGTCCAATAGCAAGCTCAAATGTTGCAGGCAAATTCTACATTTTATGTGTTGTTTGGATGCCCCAAGGGAAAATTAATCGTGGCACCAAGTAATGAGCATTCAATTTGACAGATAGACTAAGTAATACTTTGCTCTGGAAGGAGAAGCAGGGTGGTTTAATTAGGTTTCTAGACAGAAAGAGTGCAATATATTGCCAAAATATTAGACAGATACTTCCAATAGATAATGTTTGCCCATTTCTGCTACTAAATGTTGGCAGATGCATGGATTTTCTTCTCCATTTAACACTTTCTATTAGAATCTATTAGAGTCATTTCATAGAATTATTTGAGTTGGAAGGGGCCTCTGGAGGTCAT
>VWZO01016442.1:99042-113986 GCA_013396975.1 Bucco capensis | reverse complement strand
CCTTCCAAGCCCTAGCATTCTGTGATTCTGTCTGTTAGAGACCACTGCATGCTGTCTTCAGGGGTTTTATTAGTTGTAACTTGGAAAGTCTCCTTCTCGACCTTAGAACTGAATTTCACAGGGAGTAGAAAAGGAAAATGCATGCCTTTTTCACATTTCTCTAATCCAGCTGCAACTCTTAACCCATTTACCGTTATCATGCTCACTGTGTATTTGAACTGCAAAGGATACACAGCTTTTTGGATGTTCTTATTCCTATGCTACTTGTACTAAAATCTTAGGCAGCTGGGGCCGTTTTGTTCCTCACAGAGATCAGTTTCCCAGTTTTTTGGAAATGGCAAAATTTCCATTTGTTTAGATCATTTGGGCTTTAATATAAAAGAAGTATGTTAATTCCAGGTAGAGTTTAGTTCTTTTTACACCTTCACTCCTAAACTCGGTGTTTTTATCTTTAAGTTGCACTCAGATTTTCTGTTTCAGTGTGAAGACATAGATTGCAGTTGAAAAAGTCACTGTAAACTGCTGTTTGCCTTTGCTTTGTCAGAATCCTGCACAGAATTGCCTGGTTAGCTAAACATTGTTCAGTTTCTTTCTGAATTAGGAGATGTGTTTCAAATTTGGTACCTGAAATAAGTGGCAAGTGGTGACTATATTCAGTGCCTTATCTGTGTGTCTGTGAACCAGGAGGAACTGTACCCATGGCATGGAGCTGCTGCTTCAGGAAGAAGAATGAAGGGACCACTCCAGCATCTGCATGGAAAGCCATGCTGCAGAGAGAAGCACGGAATCATTCAGGTTGGAAGAGACCTCTAAGATCATCAAGTCCAACCATACCTAGCACTACCATACCACTAAACCATGGCCCTAAGGAGAGCATCTAAATGTTTCTTAAACCCCTCCAGGGATGGTGACTCCAGCACCTCCCTGGGCAGCCTATGCCAAGACTTAACAAGCCTTGCAGTAAAGAAATTCCCCTTATATTTAATCTAAACCTCCCCTGCTACAACTCGAAGCACCTAGATGTTTTCTTAGTTTTAATAACACGTACAAAACAGTGCAAACAGCAAAGAAATGATTTGCACTCTGGACACTGTGCTAGTTCTGTCACAAAACAGGACTTTTGGGCACGATCTAATAAAGCACCAACAGATTTAAGGTGAGTTGGAAAGTTCAGCCTCTGCAGAGGACAATTGTTCTTTGCCACCAGAGAGCTCAGAAGGAACAATTGCTACTCTCAGCTGAAAATATAAGCTGAACTAGAAGCATGTCACCAAAGAGAGTGTTTGCACAGTTCTGCTTTTAGAGTTGCTGTCTTTTGATATTTGGGTGAGAGACCATGCTGTACAGGAGCCCTCTCCAATTCATCCACTTCTCAGATCTTTTCTTCTCATCTGAACCCTTGTAACATTCTTAATCAAAGGTCACAAGAGACATGGATGCACAGGCAAACCTTATCTATGACAAAGCAAGGTTCTCACATCTGATAAGTCCAGGCCCTCTCTAACCTAACACTTCAGAATCTCTCAGAAGGAAAAGGCAAGACCTGGGGACATTTTCAGTTGTTTTCAAACAAATTCTTATATGTAGATACATCCACATAACTATAGACACCCACTTATATAAATTCATACATATATATTTACACACACATATCTATTTGCACATTTTAATTCAGTAGGTTCTAGGAAGACCACAACTACTTCCCAGCTCATTTTTTTAAGTAACTAAAAAACCAGCATTGAAAACTTAAACAAAAACCCTAAAATTAATGCAAAATGAAAAAAATAAACCCACCTCCCTTTTATATTGCAAAAGTGAATAATTAATTTTCAAAAGAGAAAATAATTCAAGTGTGTTTTGAAATGTTCATGAGAAAGACATCATCTTTCATTCTGCCCCAGCTTTTGTTGTCTTGCTTAACAGGACAAAAGTCACCAGCAAAAGAACAGGAAGAAAATGTTGTCTCTTGGAGGTTAATCCTCTCCCATCTTCACTGTGAGCCATCTGCCAGGCATTTTGTCCCTAACATCAGTATGAAGTGGCTGCAGGAAGCAGCTTGCAGGAAGCACTCAGCATTCCAGGCTTTTGTCAACAGATTGGGCTGGCTTCTGGAAAACACCACTCCAACAGCCCCATGCTGGGGTGAATCTGGAGACAATGGCCATGCACTTTGAGAAAGGGTAATCTAGGCATCTGATTTCTTACAATGGTGCTGACTATGCCCTTCACAGTATCACAGAATGTCAGGGGTTGGAAGGGCCCTAAAAAGATCATCTAGTGTAAAACCCCTGCCAGAGCAGGAGCACCTAGACCAGCTCACACAGCAATGTGTCCAGGCAGCTCTGCAATGTCTCCAGACAAGGAGACTCCACAGCCTCCTGGGCAGCCTGGGCCAGTGCTCTGGCACCCTCACTGCAAACAAGTTTCTCCTCAGNTTCCCCTTGTTAAATTGCATTAAGTTTCTCCCTGCCCATGTCTCTAGCCTGTCCAGGTCAGTCTGGATGGCAGCACAGCTCCTGGTGTGCCAGCCACTCCTCCAAGCTTGGGATCATCTGCAAACTTGCTGAGGGAACACTCTCCCCCTTCATCCAGCTCATTGATGAATATATTGAACAGTCCTGGCCCCAGCACTGACCCCTGGGGCACACCACTAGTCACAGTCCTTGTGAATACATTACATTTACTATCTGAGGGTTTCAAAATCATTTTAGTCTGAAGGGAAGTATTTAATTGACAGAGAAAATCAGGTACAAAAAAGGTCAAAAAATTCTTCCAGCTTGCCTGCCTAGTTCTGGTAGAATTGCAAAAAGGGAATAAGGCATACAGAACTCTATCCTTCACTCTCATGGATCGAATGGTCAAGTATGTTAGTGCTAGGTATGGTTGGACTGGATGATCTTAGAGGTTTCTTGCAACCTTAGTGATTGTGTGACTCCTTCAGCCTCCACCTCAGACAGAGCCACATGATGCTCCTAAAAGCTGGAGATGCTCTTAATGGCATTACCAGGATAACAAGATTAGGCTCCTACCAAGAAAAGCACACCACAAAAACCTCTTACAAACAGGACAACAAAACTCTTGCCAGCTGAAACACACATTGGGGAAAATAAACCACTCCAAATCAAAATCCTGACAAGGCCAGGCCAAGAAGCAAAGCAATAGAAAACTTAAGAACATGTAGTAATCTTTTGGGTCCTTGGATCTTTGGTACACATCCCATCAGGCCTTAATATGCATGGCTCCCCTACTGCAGCTATTCTCATTAAAGGTTAGATGATTTTGTAGCTTTTTGTTTGTTTGTGTGGTTGGTTGGTTTTTGCCTTTTTTTTTTTAAAGCATTTCTAGTGTATTTCTTGTAGATAATCATAGTCATATTTCTGTGCCACACTTCCACCTCTGTGTCCATTGTTTCTTTCCTGGTTCTTCTCTTTCCCTCACATTTGTTCTTTTATTTCCCTTTCCATCCCTTGTTTTGGGGCTTGTTATGCTTTGAAGTTCAAAGAAATGATAAATCCTCTTCACGTTGTGCAGGAAAAGATAAACAAACAAACAAATTCCATGCTCAGAAAAGGCTGAATGATGTCATTTCTTTTTTTTGTTCCTCTTCAATTTTCTTGTAATCAAAATCTCTATCCTCCATAAACAACAACAACAAAAAAGTCATTTAAACACAGAATAAACATCATTCTTAGAATTATCCTAAAGCCCAGCAGACTTCTTAGGTCAAAGTGACCATACAGCAGCTGATTTCTTGCTGCCCTGGGGAAATAATTTCCCTGGAGACCCATCTTAACCATCTAGCACTGCAGATCATGCCTACATTATCCAAGTTTTCTCCAAGCAGTAGCTTTTATCCGAAGACAACAGTGACCTAGTCGATCCATCTGTTCCAGCCTAGAGGACAGGTACAGGCAAGATGGAAATTCTACTTTCTTGGACTAGAAAGAAGGGAATTGGTCAATGTGTGAGAGTCTTGTCAGTCACCCCCTCCTTGAAAAAAGAAGGCATAAAGTCAGTGGCTGAAAGACAGTCTTGAGGAAATGTTGTGCTTTCAGTCAAGCTTACAATATTACAGAATCATTAAAGTTGGAATAGATCTCTAAGATCATCAAGTACAAACATACCTGTCACACATTATTGATTATTTGAGCTGGGAATCAGTGGATGAAAAAACATTGCTGAGTTTCTTACTTTCTCCTGTTTATTGTCACTGCTGGGGGGGACACAGAGCTAATAAGATGAAGAAGAATCTGTTTTCAGCGTGCAGAACTTTGCCTCAAACTAGACACAATTCATGACACCAACATTGGTCTATTTTGAGTAGCTGATGGGAAATTGTAGTTAAGGTTACTGTTTACTGTTGTGGATTAATTCACTGAATCACAAAGGTTGGATGAGACCTCTAAGATCATCAAGCCCAACCATACCTAGCACTACCAGACCACTAAACCATGGCCCTGAGGAGAGCATCTCAATGTTTCTTAAACCCCTCCAGGGATGGTGACTCCAGCACCTCCCTGGGCAGCCTAGTCCAAGACTTAATAACCCTTTCTGTAAAGAAATCCTCTTTATATGTAAAAGTAGCAGTGTTTCAAAATACATATGGTAAGGCAGCTCAGATGAAATCTCTGTACATGGTGCTTGTGGCAGCTAGTAGAGCTGAGCCAGCAACAGCATTGTTCTGCTGGAGGCTGAGCTACTGCAACTGTATTCCTAGGGTGGGAAAGGCCTGAAGAAATTTGGAACTCTCTGATTAGATTTGTAATGGCTTAACTGATTTTGTTGTTGCAGAAAACCAGCAGTGAGCTTCTCAAGCTGTTTTCATTCCTGGTGTTCTCTAATTAACTCATTGAGCTTTGTCTGAAGGGATAAAAGTCCTCTTGGAATTCATCTTCCAAAAACCTGATTAACTTCTGTTCCAGGATGGTGTCAGAGAAGGCTGCTAACTTCAAGACAGTTCAGTTGGCAAAGAGCTGACTCCTACCTTCTGTATGTGCAAAGCTGGATGCATGAGCATGCAGTATCACAGAATCATTAAGGTTAGAAGAGACTTCTAAGATCATCAAGTCCAACCATACCTAGCACTACCAGACCACTAAACCATGGCCCTAAGGAGAGCATCTAAATGTTTCTTAAATCCCTCCAGGGATGGTGACTCCAGCACCTCCCTGGGCAGCCTAGCCCAACACTTAACAACCCTTTCAGTAAAGAAATTCCTCCTTATATCCAGTCTAAACCTCCCTTGGTGCAACTTGAAGCCATTTCCTCTCCTTCACCCTTTTAACTGAATGCCTCTGATAATATTTTCACAGAACAGGCTATACATTAAATCAGATGTTGACTTCTTTTATTTAGGAAAAGGTTTTTCTTGATTTGAAATATGAAGACAAAAGAAGTTCCTGGAGACAGAAGTGCTCTCTATGATGCTACACATTAGTAATTTTGCCTGATCCATCTTCTGCAAGGTCTCTGTCTATCAGTTCACAAGCTCTTGAAAAGGTTATGAAGCAGCTGTTTGCAAAACCTGTGGAGAGTCCCACTGGTGAGATAACATCCTTAGACCAACTAACACAGCTGGTGAAAAACAAGTAAACTTGGAGCTTGATATCCTTCTTCTATAACACTTCTTTTACGCATTAGAAACTAATGTCTACCCTTCCTCCACAATCTCTATTCAGGCACATTATATCTTCACCATTAAATAAGCCATAAAAGTACAAAGGTGTCCAGAAGTAGGGTTCTTGCTCAGAAGCATCCCAGGGAGTTTTCAGGCTGTTCTAATGAACCTTTATAACTGAAAACAGGCTCTAAACATCTTTTCTGTTCTTTTCAAGCTGCTGCTTTAACTCCTTGAACTATCTTCATAAGGCCCAGGCCACCAGTACAAGGGAAGAAACAGGAGCATCTAGTGGAGGTGAGAATGACTTCATTTCTTCAGAAGAATCCCTTGAGCTCAGTGCCAATACACCAACACATTCCTCTGGGACTCACCAGAGGGATATGGATGCACTCAGCCATCTACTCAAGCACAACAGCTCTGTGTCCAGGGTAGCTGATTTCATCTTCAAGGTGGCACTGCTGTATTGCAGAGCTAAACCTGTGCTGTCTGCAACTGCATTGCTGTGCCTCACAGGAGGGTACTTCTCCTGTATACACACATACATATGTGCTGGAGAAAGGCTCAGCCCCATGTACCACAATTTGTCAGGAAAAATTGAAACTGAAATGCACAGAGCTGAGGGAATAGAATCTTTAAGGTTTCTTCTTGTAATAAAGAAACACTGCACATGGTGGGAATGCAGGCCAAGACTTCTGACTAATGGGAACTGCTTATGACTTGAAGGACAGTGCACTNCCAACCTTAATGATTCTGTGGTTCTGTGATTTCAGCTTGCTTCCTGCTGCCAAAACATAGGCTTGACTCACATTTGCAATTAAACAGTTAATTTAATTGCAGAGTCCTGATCTGGTCTGAGGCTTTGTTTTACAGGGCTTATCAGAGCCACATCATTTTCTCATTTATCCTACAACTCCCAAAATGTATTTCCTGTTGCTCACTGTAACCTCACTCTTCCAAGTTATTAATAAAGGTGTTCAGTGTTCTAACCCTGAGCCACCAAATCTAATTTTATGCCCTGTACAGAATGTTCCTCTGAAACCATTCAAGGAAAATTAATGTTATTTAGCCTGAGGCTGAGAAGCAACAAGAGAATTAGCATGCGTGGCACTGTGCTCAAATCCCTACAAAAGGTGACAATTCCATTTGCAAGTATAATTCCAGCCTGTCCAGGGAGATGACAGGCAGGCAGGTGCAGGCTAGCCTAACAGGGAAGCTGCTTTAAGGCAGCACACATAACATGAACAGAATGAATCCCCCTCATCCCTAGAAAAAAATTAAGAACATGCTTTAATGAATTCAACAAGGCCAAGGGCCAGGTCCTACACTTTGGTGGAATAATCCCATACAAAGNTCCTTAGGGCCATGGTTTAGTGATATGGTAGTGCTAGGTCTGGTTGGACTTGCTGATCTTAGAGGTCTCTTCCAACCTTAATGATTCTGTGAATTGTGTGATACAAACCTGAGTAGATTAACGAGAAGCACAAGAAGCCAAACAAAGTATTAGACTGTGCATCTTCTCCAAGACTTCTGTTTGCCTCCTTGTCTCCACTGGAGAACTGAACTTTCACAGTAAAGAGCAATGAAAGAAGTGTTCTTACTATAATAATTCAGGGAAAACAATGGCAGTACTGGAATTCCCTAGCAAGGAACAGCTTTTGGAGCTGGCTAAATGCAGGAGAGAGGCTTGACTGAGGCCATTTAAGCGGAAAAACTAGCTGTTATGTTCAGTGTACTCTGAACAAGTGCTTGGCCCAGCAAATGAGCTCAGCTGAATGTATTCATGCAGCAACAAGCTGTGAAATGTGTATTTAGCTTTAGGAGACTGGCAGTAGTAGCTTCAGCCAAGGAAGGACCACCTACATTCTGTGTTCTGAGATCTTGCCTACTCTAGTTTGTCACAGACAGTTTAGACACACTTTATATAGTTTATTTTTCTGTAATTTGCCCATTAATAAAGGCAGGGCTGATATTCCAGCAAAACATTTATGTTACTCAGAAATTACAGAATGAGAGAATGTTAGGGGTTGGAAGGGACCTCTGGAGATCATCAAGTCCTACAAGAGCAGGAGAACCTGGAGCAGGTAACTAACTGGGTAAACCTAATTAGATATTGTCCCTGCAGAACATTTACATGCCTGTTTAGCCAACTATCTAGCATTGTTTTTTACCTGTGAGAGCATCAATGACCATTGTGCCTGAGAGGTGTCTTTTCATGGAAATGAAGAGATACAAGGCTAATTCTTAATGCTTTCCTTATCCATGTGGTTAGAATAACACATATATTCCATCACTTTTTTTACTCATCTCTACACAAATTTTGGATGGACCTTATTTATTTATTTTTCCAGGAAGGGGTTTTTGTTTTTTTCTCCACCAGCTAAGGAGGAAGAGAGTTAATGAAATGTGAAATATCACACAAAGTTGCCCAAGCTTGAGCTGAGCATTGGATTGCTTTCTTAATTGTCTCTTCACACAATGTTTTCTACCATTTGTTTACTCAACATTGTAGCTCAGTTTTGTCCTCTCCTAACAAAGCTTGGAAATACTTGTATAAAATCTGATATTTAAAAAAATAAACCCAAACAAAATATCACTAGGATCCTTCATATTTACTCACTAGCTTCTTCATTTTGTGTGTGTGTGCACTTCAAGTCCTGAGACATGTCTGTGGGGCCACTTGCTTGAAACACTTGCCCAATTTTCTTGCTTGGCTAAGTGACCCTGACACCTGACCTTAAGAAAAAGGCCTTAGTAGGTATTTTTGAGAAATATGTGATACAATCCTAGGCAAGCAATGATTGATTAAACACAGGCCTGAATTCTAATGAATTTCAAGTGGCAAGGATCTATATCCAATGCTGAGACACTTACTCAGCAATATGAACCTGAGCTCTGGATCAGCTTGCTGGTTTTGCTGTTCCTCAGGTTTAACATTCGAATCTTTTTGGCTCCTTCTGAAAAACCTCTGGCTTTTCAATAAGGAAATCAGGTCTAACATCAACTTAGTGACCTGCTCTGCTACTAAATGCTTAGTGCAGTTTATTCTGTCCTTGCCCAATGCAAACTGTTTACTCCTTTGTTCTTTATTTAGGAGGCTGATTACTACAAATGGAGCCATAGGCCAGCCAACAAGATGAACCAAAGCAGGCACCACTAAAAATCACTGTTATTTGCAGATTTCTAATGACAATACCAAAGAATGCTTGCATTCAGGAAACAGGCACCATCTTATCACTTCAAATGTAATATATGAAGTACAAGAGCAGAAGACAAAACCTCACAAAATATTCAGCACAGTGCTGTTTCTTCCCAGGAATTTGCTAGACTATTCTTATGCCATTCAGTGAAATGAAGTTATTTAACCCTCATGGCAGATTGAGAAGAGAAAGGGGAAAAGCAGTCCACTGACAAAAACTCCATTCAGCAGAAGTTCAACTCAAATAACACTATTGAACCAGAAAGCAAATCCAGACTTGCCTACCAGCTGATGCCTTACTGAAAACTGTCATGTTCAAGCCCTCCACAATCTGAGCCAATGGCCAAACTCACCCCTGGTGCCATTCCTTTGCCTTCAGTGGAGTTGTGCTGGCAACCACCTCAGATGTGCTTGGCCCAGGGCCATTATTTATGCAAGGCTGTGCTGTGTGTCTTCTCTTGATAAATACCAGCACTGTAGAGCTCTCAAAAAGAAAGAAAAAGACATTATTCAACAATCATAAGATGAGAAAGGCAGACACACAAACTGCAGCACAGGAGATAAACAAGAATTTACAGCTGTGCTATAGCCAAGCACTTAGCACAAGTCTTTTCTTGTATTTTAAAGGAAAATTACCCTGCCATAAATAGCAGGAGCTTCCTGCTAGTAAATGGACTACAATTTGAATCTTTTGTCTCTGCTCCAAGTTATAATTTTTCAA
Organism: Bucco capensis; assembly: GCA_013396975.1. Taxonomy (NCBI): domain Eukaryota; kingdom Metazoa; phylum Chordata; class Aves; order Piciformes; family Bucconidae; genus Bucco; species Bucco capensis. Next base: position 104,449 of record VWZO01016442.1, on the reverse strand, counting down.
TTAAAAATAGAAGCAGAGGGAGACAGATACTAGCTGACTTCATGGAGTCCTTAGCCCTGAGTTTAACAGACTTCAGGGGGTATAGGACTGGAAAATATACTGTTATAGCTTTAAATTCTGAAATATTTACCACTGTTCCATTAGCTATGTAGTAAAGCAAAAGTTTCACTGCTCAGACAAACATGGTTATCAGGAATCAGACACCCAGGTGAAGTGGCCATCAATTACAGGGACTAAGGGCTTGAAAGAGCTTTTAAATAGAAAAGTGAAGGCTCTAACCTACTATTTCACTGAAGTGGTATAAATAAACTCCACTCAATTGTGAGGCAGTAGAAGGCACTAAGCAGCACCTGCAAAGCAGACTGTGGCACCTGTCTGTCAGAAGCTGCCAGCACAAAAGGAACACTGTGGTGGCACTGTTAAGGGTTAGGGCTGGGCCAACCACCATCCCAGTGACAGATCTTCTCTATTATCCCTTTCCCCCCACCACTCCAGGGAGGAAAAGGGGAAATTAGCAGAGAGAGAGAGAATTGTGAATTAGAAATGAAACTTAAACTACTTTAATGAAGTTAACAACAGAAAAATGAAGTATATATAATACATATACACACACAAAACCAATACCAGAACCAAACCCCCCTTGATAGTAACTATGTCACCACTGATGATGTAAGCAGGAGGACTTCAGCAGCAGCTCAGACTCAGGACACTGGAACTCTGGAATTGAGATGGAAGGTAGAACAGAGAGAGCCCTGTAGTAACAGATCTGGGCTTCTGATCTTCACAAGGCTCAGATGCTCAGCCTTCTAGAAGGATAGAGACTCAGGCTTCCCTTTATATGTACTAGTTGTTAATTAGGTGCTAATTAGCTGAAAAAAACCACCTGATTTGCTTTGGTCTTAGACCTCATGCAAGAGACCCCGAGGCCCAAGCTTGATATCAAAGCCTCAAGGACTGAATATGACCTCTATGGCATGGAATACCTTATTGTGACTCAAATGAGGACAGGCACACAGCCTGGCTGAGCAGCAGTAAATGCAAATTCCTCCAGTAAAGTCAATATTTTCCAGTTCCTACATGTTAGAGGTTTTTTTTAAATGAATAATTCTGGTGTTTATATATATATTGCATATGTATATATGTAAGAGCAGTATACCTTTCCCCCACATTTATTTCAACTCAGTATTGCTTAATACCTCATAGATCAGTAGTCTGCTAATAAAAATTGGTCACAGCAAGTTAAGATGAATACAGACTATGAAAATACACAAAGGCACATTTTAAACAAGGAACAAGAAAGGCTTAAAGCAAATATTTACTGAAATCTGATGCCAATAAACAGCTTTATTGCCTTAGGCAGTCTATTTAACTGCTGCCTTAGCTTAGACATTTGCAAGTATGAGAAAATATCTCCTTTTCTGAAGGAACATTTCTAGTCCACTACTGTGCTCAGAACAGGACTTTGAAGAGCTCAGATTCAATGTCAGAATGAAATCAGGCTGCTGAGGACCTTACCCAGTCAAGCATAAAGTATCTCCAATGGTGGAGACTGGTTGCTCCTCTCTGAGTAAACTGCTCCAGTTCTTTAAGAGCATTTATTTCCCTCAATTCAGAATGGGAATTGCCTGCATTGCAGCTTGCATCTGTTCCCTCATCCTGCCAAGGTGTCCCTCTGGCTGTCTCCCCTATACCCTTGCAGTCAACAGCAACAACGGCTCCCTGCCTTCAGCCTTCCCATGATCAGTACAGGCTAGGAACTGATCTGTTGGAGAACAGCCCTGGGGAAAAAGCTCTAGGAGTGCTGGTGGCTAGGAGGATGCCCATGAGGCAGCAATGTGCCCTTGTGGCCAAGAGGACCAATGGCACCCTAGGATGCATTAAGAGGAGCGTGGCCAGCAGAGCCAGAGAGGTTCTTCTCCCCTCCTCTGCCCTGGGGAGGCCTCACCTGGAATCCTGNCAACCCCTAACATTCTGTGATTCCCTTCTCCAGGCTGAACAAGCTCAGCTCTCGCAGCCTGGCATTGAGCTCCAGCCCTGACCAGCACAGTGTCCCACTGCTGGGCTCTCTCAAGTACATCAACCTTTCTCTTGTACTGGGGAGCCCCAAAACTGGGTACAGTGCTCCAGGTGCTGTTTCCAGTGCCAAGGAGAGGAGAAGGATTGTTCCTATCAGCAATCTGCCAGAAGTGACCAGCCTCTAGCTACAACCTGGTGGTCCTGCCAACTTTACCTTGACCAATTCAAGACATATTTTGAAGTGCTCAAAGCCTCAAATTAACTCCAGCATCTGTTAAGTAGCATTTATCTAAGAAAAAATGACAACTAATGCTTTTTTATTCTGCCCAGCAGATTTACTTAGCGAAATTATCAAAATTTGAACTTTACCTGACAGAGTTTCTGTAGAGTGATGTCAGAGACCTTTTAGCAAGACTGAATTTACAATCACAATGTACTTCCTTTGCTACCAGATGGAAGATTTAGGGAATAAAAAATTGTAATTTCATCATCTGATGTGACAACTGAGTTGCTTCTTTCTAGTTAAAAAAGACATAAAGCAGAAAATGGTATTTTTAGCTAAAGAGGAAATCAGTACTTGTGATTTTCTTCAATTCAAGCACAAATCCCTTTCTTAATTTCCGTATTTCTCTGCTTCACCATCATTTCCTTCATCTACCCAAAACATGGGTATGTTCACTCCCTTAACACAATCATACTACCAGCACAACACAATCACCTCACTTTGTTTCCTGGAGTGTTAAAGGGTCTGGGAAAAGACCTGAATTCTTCTCCTACTGCAATATGAGTATTTATTTCTCTTCTATGTGGTGCTCTCCTCAAAATCTCTGGGTAGCCCAGATGGTGTTAAACTACAGATGTTGTCTGCAGACATGTAATGTGACTCAACAGTATTTAGGAACAGAACATCAAAAGTAGAGGGCAGATCCAAAAAAATCCATTGTTCATCTCCCAAAACTACTGAAAGCAACTCTTAAAAATAAGTATTAGCCTAGGAATTTAGCTTTAGGAACTCTGAGCTAAGCAGCTTTGCTCTTTCTCCCAGGATCCATCTCCTGTCTGGCATCTGCATAGCACCACCAGCTTGCTTCCAATAGCTTCAGCTCTAGAGATGTGCAGATATTATAAACCCAAGTTTGTTTATTTTACCTCCTTTTCCATAAGTCCCTGGAGCACTGCTTTGCTGAGAGTATATCAGACAGGTTTGCTGTTCCCATCACATTAAATACGTGCACATTCTTCTTGTCTATCTTCTGCAGACAAGAAGGCACATCTGCATTCCCACAAGCTTTCTATCCAGTGGCAATCAAGGTGTTCCTATCTGAACCTACCAGATACACCACTCTAGCAAGGGAGCTGCTCTTCTGGCTGCTACATATTATCCATCTAGAGCAGCATAATACTCCAGAATCAAACACACTTTACTACTACAGGAATTTCTGGGCAGGCTAGATTAACTAGTGTTTTATCATCCTAGTGATTTTGAGAGAAAGTAGTCAAATAGACTAAATGCATCCAAATATGGCCTTTATTTTTGATGACTATATTAATTAATTAATATAATATGAATTAATTAAAACATAGGACTTGTATGAGTCTTAGTAAATCTGGTCTTCATCTCTCCATCTCCTCTGTTTTACAGTTCACCTTCCATCATTACAGAAGACCAGGACTGCATACTGTAACCCAACTTTAGTCTTTTCCATAGCCAGCCAGAAAGGTATTAATGACTCTCTAGGTCTTTTGGACCTAGGTCTAAGTCTTTTTGCCTGATGCATATGGCTTTTCCTTGGCCACAGCTTGACTGTGACTGTCTTCTGTGTGTGCTATAGCTAAAGCCAGACTATAAAAATCACTTCTAGTAAGAGGAGGAAGTCTATGCTTGGAAGTACTCAAGCAGCTATTGAGGGCTGAGGAGATTTTGTTAGCAAGTAGGTTGGATGCTGGTTGGAAAAATGCATTGATGGAGTAGCAGGGTAATTTGTAACACAATATAACTTTTCCATGTTAGTGTTTTTAAAATTTCATGCCAGTAGATGTAGAGTTCCAGAACATTAGATTATGCACTTCAACACTGCTGCAAGTCCAAAACAATCATCAAATATCGTTACCTTCTGACAGATGCCTGTCCAGGCAAATTGGTTTCAGCCTAGTCCTCACCTGAAAAATCACCTTCATGAAAAGCTTCATGCTATAAATTTGACCTAAGTGGTGATTGTAGAAGAGACAAAGACTTAATAGGTGTGTTGTGCCACATCTTTCATGCCTGGAGGCAATCCCTCTCAGTCATGGTTGAGGTATTTTGCTGAAAGGTAAAGTCAGGGGTGTTTATCTTCCCTCCCTGCACCCAGCAGTTTTTTTCTGGAGAGGAACAAATAAATATGAAATGCTTTCCAGACAGAAGTTAGTCAGGTGAACTTATTTTCCTTCAAGTTCTATTTATATGCTTATATCTCAGACAGTGATTGCAGGGAGACAGAAGCATTTGTCAAGATTTAAGGCTGTTCTTGAAGGTGTCATGTGAAAATTTAACCATTTACATGCAAGAGAGCCTAATAGACAGGGCAAGGGCAGAGAGGACCAAAAGGTTTAAATATATCAACACAAAATAATATTGTAGACATCTAATTCACCTTTCCACAGAGGCTAAATCCAAAGTATTGGCTGAGTCTACATCTCTGGAGAGATTCAAAACCCCACTAGACAGCATCCTGTGGAACCTGCTCTAGGTTCTCCTGCTCTTGCAAGGGGGGTTGGACTAGATGATCTCCAGAGGTCCATTCCAACCCCTGACATGTTGTGATTCTGCCTAAGCATTTGATTTATTTGTTTCCTCAGCATTTGGTATTTTATACCTCTTCACATACACAATTAAAATGCTTGAGAAGGGAACCTAAGAACTGTAAAGGTAATTTGTTTGGGCCCACTAGAATTATCACCCACAAGACTTCCATTTAAATTCATAAGGAAACCCTTTCCCAGATTTCCTGGTCTGTTTTCCCAAATATTATATGTATTACTCATTTAGGATCCTAGCACAGGACAGAGAGGGGAGATAGCAATAATAGTGGTGCAAGGTTAAGAGAAGAAAGCATCTGAAAAGCAAGCCAGGTGCACAGAAGCTAGAGAAGGAGAGAAAGCTGAAGCAGAAAAGCAGTCTGCCTGTTGAAAGAGGGGCCACTCCTGTTTAACATCTTCAGCAAGGATTTGGACCAGGGGATGCAGTGCACCCTTAGCAAGTTTGCAGATGACACCAAGCTGGGTGGCAGTGTCCATCTGCTTGAGGGAAGGGAGGCTGTACAGAGGGATCTGGATAGGCTGGATCACTGGGCCAAGGCCAATGCCATGAAGTTCACTAAGGCCAAATGCCAGGTGCTGCCCCTTGGCCATA
>VWZO01016442.1:55645-98946 GCA_013396975.1 Bucco capensis | reverse complement strand
GGCATCATTTAGCAGGTTGCTAGGGCTAGGACAAAGGCTGCACTGATGATCTTCAAGGTCTCTTCCAGCTGTAACTGTTCTATGACTCTATGATTCTAAAAAGAAACAATAAATCTGTAGCATTCTAAGAGCTGCAAAAGAAAGAATATTAGTCTAAAACCTGGCTGAAAATACAAAAGGCACAGCAAGTAGTGTTTTAAACTGGAAAAGTAATGCCTGTTGACTATAGTGGGAGTTCCAGAGGGATGGAAATAAGGTTATATCATGGTAACTAAAGTTAGAGGGGAAAAAAGTGACATGGGGGCAAAAAAAAATTCCCAGCAGAATTTAATGTGTTGACAAGGCTGCTTCTCAAATGGGATTGTCTCACTCTTAGTCTGTAGAAGACTGTCAGTAGTAACAATAAAAGTTACATATACAATGAATGGCAACAAGTATTAAACTCCAAGGTGAACTTTTGGAATTACAGGGCTTGGAAGGAGCTGCAGCAAGTGGTTGTGTCAAGCTTATTAGCATTCAACAAGCCCTGCATGAGCAACATTCCCTTTTGTGCTGTGCCTTCAAACTTTTATAGTTCCAAGAATGATTTTATTCAGAGTGCTGGGTTGCTGGGTTTTTGTTTGGTTGTTTTATTTATTTATTTTACTAACATTATTATTATAACTTTTAATGGATAAAAGACATTGAAAAGTAAAGGACTCACAAGCTAACCAAAAGCTGGCTCAACAGGCTCCTAGCTAATACTTGGAATGGCATTATTTCTACAGCCTGTTGAGAGAGTTAGAAGGCAAAAATTTCCAAGCTACAAGATCATTCTTAAATCTTTGTCAGAGACTGCAGATGAATCTATTTGCTGGGGGAAAATATGCTGCTCAGGAGGAATAAAGCATCCTGCATGCAGAATCACAAAGGCTGGAAGAGACCTCTAAGATCATCAAGTCCAACCATACCTAGCACTACCATACCACTAAACCATGGCCCTAAGGAGAGCATCTAAATGTTTCCTAAACCCCTCCAGGGATGGTGACTCCAGCACCTCCCTGGGCAGCCTAGTCCAACACTTAACAATCCTTTCAGTAAAGAAATTCCTCCTTATATCCAACCTAAAACTCCCCTGCTACAACTTGAAGCCATTTCCTCTCATCCTCTCACTGTTAACCCTGGAGAAGAGACCTACCCCCAGCTCACTCCAACCTCCTTGCAGGGAGTTGTAGAGAGTGATAAGATCTCCCCTGAGTCTCCTCTTCTCCAGACTAACCAACCCCAGTGCCCTCAACTGCTCCTCAGCACACTTGTGCTCCAGAGCCCTCCCTAGCCTCCTTGGCCTTCTCTGGACACACTCCAATGCCTCTGTGTCCTTCTTGGACTGAGGGGCCCGAAACTGAACCAAACAATGTTGAGCATTGATTGTTCTTTAGGACATTTCTGTCTTCTGAATAGGATTTCTTCTGCCTGACAAGCCTTTGGAGCTAGACTATGGATAAGCACAGACTTCCATAAGACTGTTTAGCAGGTTTTAGTAGGGCTGTTTTGGTTGTGGTTTGATTTTGCACTTCCCCACATAGATGATGACCTAATGCTTCTTATGAATCAAAGCTGTGAGGTGAAGCCACTTGAACACTGTTAGTTTCAAGATGCATGGGCTGTGGATTCTTTATTATCTTTGGATAAGCTGAGAAGATTACAGGCCTGACAGAACTATCTATTTCACTGCTTAGGCAGCCTAAATTCAGTTTAACTGGTATACCTTTGTCTTTAATTCCTCTTCAAATTCATTCCCTGGACTAAAAGACTGTAATAACCTGTTGTGCCAATTATATTTCTTTCATTTCTCTGCAATTCATCATTTTTATTTGATTTCAGGTATAAAGTGAAAAGCACCAAGCAACAAAATTACTTAGGACCATAATGACCTAGTACAATGAACCATTCATCATCAGTATCAAGTCTTACTTCTGCACAGATCCTACAAATAATTTCAATTAATAGCTTTACACAAGTAGTGCTGTAAAACACACACTAAGCACTGTGCCTGATCCTGAGGGCTGCCGGCTTTGAATTAATAACAGTTGGAAGTCTTCTATGCACTCAGTCTGGATCAGAAGTAGCATTGATTCAGCCCTATCAGACCCATTTAGGAAAGTCTTGACCCCAGAATTCTTTATGCATAGAAATGTCTCACATAACTTAGCAGGAATACATTGAATAACTGTGGCTTCCAAACTAGAAATACCAGCTAGGACCTGCAGGGAGATAAGAAGAAACACTGAAGGAGGAGGAAGTTCACACTAATAATTAGATATTCTTTCATGATTCTATTCTCATACATATGTAACTATCAGCAATTTATATTTGCTTCTATTAAGGGAAGAGAGACATCCACAAGCAAGAGGACAACCTTAAATACAGAATTGTGGAGAACACAGAAGCACCTCTCTGGTTTCTTAAATTACTCCTCTTACCAGATCCCTGCAGAGATTCCTCATTCACAGTACAGATAACAAAGTCTTTATTATCTTCCACAGAAATGTGAATCAGAGAATCACAAAGGTTGGAAGAGACCTCTAAGATCACCAAGTCTAACCATAGCTATCAGGAACTGAAGCTTATGGAGAAATGCTTTTATTAGGAGTCTACATTTCCTAAGCACACACTGGAAGCTGATCAAGATCTCATTCTACAGATGCCATATAGACTCTTTTACACTCTTGTGTAGTCCAGCCATATTTTGTGCTTTGATATTTCTGCCTATGTGACTGTTTTTAAAAGACTAGTTCTTCACTGTTACTGACTCAGGCTATGTGCAATAAACTAAGGACAGCCTGGACCCAAGAATCAATGATATTCAATTCATTGAGCCTGTGGGTAGCATACTTTTTTCCTTCTGTCTGAATTTCCCCACTGCTGACAGCTACAAGAATTGATGTTTTCTGCTGTCTTGAGGACAATATACAAGTGCTGTGTGATTATTAATAAAAGGTCAGAGAAAATATCTTTTCTCTAAATATTTAGAGCTAGGGAAACAGTGTTGGTGAGCCAGAGACTGCATGCATTGGTGGGATCAGCTAGAAGAAACAGGTATGGCTTCAGGCTCCAGCACAGAATCATACAACAGTTAGAGTTGGAAAGAACATTTAGAGGTCATCTAGTTCAGCCCCAATGCTGCAAGCAGGGATATCTGTAGCTATATCAATTGCTCAGAGCCCTGTCCAACCTGACATGGAATGTTTCTAGGGATGGGGCATCCACCACTTCTCTGGGCAACCTGTTAACTGGAGGATTTTCTCCTCGGATAAAAGGAGCAAATCTACTCTCCAGAAGATGTGACAAGCAAAAAACTTCCAGCAAAACAGAGGTTAAGCACAGGCACTCCTCACCTGTTTTTATGTTTAGTTATATTTCTTTTCTGCTGATCTGATGAGGCCAAAATCTGGTATGTGGTGTTTTTTTCCCCAGATAGTCTAACTAGACATAATAACTGTTCCTGTGTAGTGGATGCTGTTCCATCTTCAGGCCATTATCACAGCTACAAGACAACTGACTTTTACATATTCATCATCACCATGATTAGAAATTCAGATGGAGGTGCCTAGAAATCAACAAAGGATAAACAAGAAGATAGATTACTGTGTTTAGTTTAATTTCAAAACAGATGGGCCAACTTAACATCCTATGCCTAAGTTTTGATTAAACACTGAGTACCTGATGTTTTCCTCAGCCTATCCTCTAGCAAATAGCAGATAAAGCCCTCAAATTAACTCTGCATGTTAAGAGAGCTTTTGGGGTTTTATTCTGTGTGTGGTTTGAGGGTAAACATCAGTCCTCTTTTGATAGGCTGACAGAGCTTCTTTATATTAGGCTGAAAAAACCCAAACAAATTGGTACCATTCACAAAAATCCCACTTAGGTATACATCTAGAGAGAACAAACAGTCCATCTTAAGTGTTTCTTCCTGTATTATCATCCCAAAACACAGACTTTCCTGTCATTGCTTTAGAATTATTGATAACAAACATTTCAGGCATTTGTTCAGCAGTAGGATGCTCCATGGAATTCTCCTACCCTAACTCCCTCTTCTTTTATGAGAAGGATGAGCTTGCATAACAGGAGGAAATGTGCCTGTCTGTGGTTTTTTTTTTCCCCCACCACACACATTTCTTCTCTCATTGATTTATTCTACTTGAGGGCAAGCATATTGTGCACAGCTACTTGTGATGCTGTGCCACTGACAAAGCTGCTTCTAAGCATGCTATAAAATTGCTGATGCTGCCCTAAGGGTCAGTGCTTGCCCTCCAAAGAGAAATCTTTTCATTTCAGGGCAGTTATGTCTGATTTCTTCACATTTTTTGCACTCTTACTTGTAATTTCCTACTTTAGATGCCCCTATGAACTCAAGCTGATTTATATGTAGAGTCTTATTATATTTTGTAAATAGAATTCCACTGACTGCTCTTGCTTTTAGACTATTTTTATGCATACCTATACACATATGTTCAAAAATATATATACATATGGGGGTGTGTGTGCAATTTGATTTTAAACTATGAGAATAACCTGTTTTCAGCAAAGAATCTGTGCATTGCAGTGCTCAAACTGAAACAGTCCAGCCAGTATGTTGTAACATTTTGTATGTGTTTTGCTGCAGATATCTATATACAAAAGCTGCCACATCAGTGATCTTTCTAGTCAAGGGAGAAAAAGATCCAGTTTGCATCATCTAAACAAGCATATTCCATAAGGATTCAAATGCATTAATAAAAATTAAGAGGAGATGACTAATGAGCAATTCCCTTAGATACTTCCAATGGTTAGCTTTCACAGAATCACAGAATGTTAGGGGTTGGAAGGGCCCTAGAAAGATCATCTAGCCCAACCCCCCTGCCAGAGCAGGATCACCTAGACCAGCTCACACAGCAATGTGTCCAGGCAGCTCTGCAATGGCTCCAGACAAGGAGACTCCACAGCCTCCTGGGCAGCCTGCTCCAGTGCTCTGGCACCTTCACTGCAAACAAGTTTCTCCTCGTGTTAATACTAAACCTGCTGTGATCCAACTTGCTCCCATTCCCTCTTCTCCTACCATTGGATGCCATTGAGCAGAGCCTGGCTCTCTCCTCCTCACACTCACCCTTAACATATTTCTAACCATTCCTGAGGTCTCCTCTGAGTCTCCTCTTGTCCAGGCTGAAGAGACCCAGCTCTCTCAGCCTGTCCTCCTAGGGCACATGCTCCACTCCTTCCATGATCTTGGTGATCATTTCATACCTGCTTTAATACACAGCTGGAAATGCAAGTTGGTAACAAGTCTAAAGCTTTCAGAGTTTGATTATGTTTGCGTTGATTCCTCAAAGAGGTCCCTTTCTGTTCCCAACACATAAAAGTAAAGGATCCTGGGCCATTGCTGAGGTTTCTGGATGCTAATGAAAAGCAAAAAATTAGGGAAGCAGCAAGAGAAGAGTTTTGCACCTGGAAGCAGCTAGAGGCACACAGCACACAACAAGATCATCCAATGCTTGCCATAAAACCACAATAATTGCTCTACACTTTCAGTATATTTCCTGCTTAGACCTGAGCATCTGTGAATCATAAAGGCTACTAAAGACATCACCTGATAAACTGGTGGGGAACATTTAGGCTTTTTTAAGAAAAAGCTCTCAGGAAAACGACTTCTTTGCATGCTGAGTGCAGCACTGTGGCACAAGAGGTGTAAGAAAGGGAGCATGGCATGGCTAGGGAAAGGTGCTGGAATTTTAGGGCTTAACACTATGCCAAGCTGTAGAAATGGAGCTGGGAGGCAGCAGGAGGGGGAAAGTGAAAGAAAGAAGACTTCTAATAACTGTTGCTTTATATTCATCCAAGGATGCTCTTCTGAAACCACTAGCCAGTTGGAGAAAGGAACTGTCTGCCCTGAAAATGGGTTATGGGAATTGCAACACGAGGACGGAAGGCCAGGAGACACAAGTAGGAAAGGCATCTACAAACAGATCTGTATTCAGCTTTCAAGCCTGCTGCTGGCAGTTCTCCTGCTGCTTCTCACTGTGCATTGCCCCTCTCTGGGCCTGAGCTGCCTGCTTGCCCATGTCCTCTGCTGCTCCTGCTCGTGTTGCCAGTGCAGAGGCTACAATACTTTTCTCTACTTGTGCCATGCTTTTGGAGTCATAAATCCTCCTCAGAGTGAGAGGTGGGCCAGGATTTACATCAGGATGTCAGTTCTAGGGACTAGTCTGACATTTTCAGGTGGATCTACTTTAAAGGTGCTTTAAACAGCAACTAGTACCATGTAGAGATACAAAGACTTGTGAACAAACTGAGTATGAAGATGCTTTTCCTGTGCCACAATTAAGGGAAGAAAATTCAGAGAGAAAATAATTTTTAGAAGTGTGGATGAAAAGGAAAAGGGGACTTTGGTAAATTCTAAAGATCTTTCTTACTTTGAAAAAGTAAATTTCTGCCTTGCATCTTGCTCCTTGGAAGCTCAAATCAAATCCAAATGAGCTATCAGCAATGACAATAACTCTAATTGAGCTATGATTCAAATGAGAAGGAGATTACTAATGTAGTTTAGAGTCTGATATTGGTATTTGCCTTTATCATGTCATGCAGTATCTTTATGAAATCTCAATTAACACATTTACCCTAGTTTAAGTGATGTTATACCTGGCCCAGTTGAGATGGGGATCTGATCTAAAAAGGGGTAAGAGAAACATATTATAAGAAGAGAGAGAACTAGCAAGCCTGTAATCAAAAGCAAGCATGCTAGGCAAAAGTGCAGTGACTGTTACAACATACTAGTGTCAGAAGGAAGTCTTAGCACATCTTGGAGACATGAAGCTTCTTGCTTTGCCATTGGACACTAAAGGATCAGCACAGAGTATGGTCTCTGATCAGATTAAGCCTCATATTCATCAGAAGCATCTTTTACTTGATAGCATTTGTCTGGAACACAAAGAGAACTATTATTAAAAGATTAGGCTGCCTCCATCCTCTTGCTTAATTAATTGTTCAGTGTAGAAGAAACTCCATGGTCCCCAGGCTATCACTGATGGAACATATTACAGCATCTGATCAGAGGCAGACTAGTTAGCCAGTTTAAGATCAGTCAAATAATAGACACATTAAAAACTGTGCATCAGGCTCAACCAGGGCAAAGAAAGAGCCACACACTGAATTCTAGCCCTTCAAGATGAAAATCAGCTTGTTGTGGAGAAAGATCATGTAGTAGGACATTTCTTTGACAGAAGATGAACAATAATTGAAATGCTTTTTTCACTGGAATCTTTTAAAAGGAACTTTAGTTTAAAAAATGTTTATGATAGAATTTTGCATTGAAACAAAGCAAAAGCAGAGCTAGGAGTGAATGAGGCATTCCATGCTGTCTTCAGAGAGATAAGAAGCCCATAGTAAGGGCATTCATTTATGAATCAGATGACACTATCCAAGTCTTGACTCCAGGCAACACAAAGTTAGAATTTATCTCTTTGGCATCTTCTAGTCTCGGGTGACTCTTTTTTTTCCAGTAGACTGTTAATTCTGATTTCTCCTAACATTCTGGGAGGTCTTGACTTCCTCCTGAAGTCAGATCTTGTCATCAGGTTGGCAGCCCTTTCCACTGTGGCTTCCTAGCCAACACACTTCACTGTGAAACAGGAGGGAAGGAGAAAATAAGAATCTTTAACTGCTCAGTGTCAACACAGAGTGAACACACAGCTATATGCTGTGTTAAACAGAGGGAAAAGATAGTCCTGGCCTCATTTTTTCACTCGAATTCCTCAAGTGGATTTGCTGGGATACTTGCAGGTGTATTCTGACAGGTAACTGGACAGACATTCTAAGCCACAAACATATAACTTGAAGATAAAAGTGCTTTTAATATTCTGCCTGTAAAAAAGGGAACTTGAACTTCAGGAGAAGATATTTTGAGGGACAAGATGTGGGGCAAGCAAGCAAGCCAGTAAGGAAGCTGCTAGATAAAACCATTGCCTTAGTCTGTATATCAACAAGGAGACAATTGCATTTTTGGCACTGATGTGAAACCATGTCTCAGGTCACAAAATATTTCAATGCATTAACACATTGCTATAGCAAGGCCAGTAAGTCAAAGTTTATAAAATGGCTCATAAAGCTAAATTATTTTCCAGTGGCTACTATCTCACTTGAAACTATAAATACCCATAGCATGGCTGCCCACAGAATCACACAGAATCATTAAGGTTGGAAGAGACCTCTAAGATCAGCAAGTCCAACCATACCTAGCACTAACATACCACTAAACCATGGCCCTAAGGAGAGCATCTAAATGTTTCTTAAACCCCTCCAGGGATGGTGACTCCAGCACCTCCCTGGGCAGCCTAGGCCAACACTTAACAACCCTTTCAGTAAAGAAATTCCTCCTTATATCTAATCTAAACCTCCCCTGCTGCAGCTGAAGCCATTTCCTGTCTTCCTTTCACTGTTAACCCTGGAGAAGAGACCTACCCTCATCTCTCTACAACCTCCTTGCAGGGAGTTGTAGAGATTGTTAACATTCATTTTGGACTCTGAAACTTCCTGGACTTTTGACCAAATCAAAACACCTTAGGGAGAGAATGTAAAGAAGAAAAGACAGGCAAACAAATATTCACATCAAATACTTTCTAGTTCCAGTGATGAATCATTCTTCTCTAGATCTATAAACCTAGTTATAGCCTTCTATTAAAGGGCTTTCTAACAAAGACCTTCCACAAGCTACCCAGTTACATAAGCCATACTCTTTCTGGAACAAAACCATCCCTTTTGTAAGTTAAACAGTTGTGCAAGTTACATTCAAGCTAAATGGAAGAATCAGACCTAGAATTTCTGCATGCAGCCAAACTGGATAGTCATGTATCCAAAGTGTTAGCATTATCCATACTATACTTATGGTGAATCATTTTAACCATAACAAGTGTCAATGGATTGTTTTCATTGCTAATGGAAAAGGTTCTCCTCGGAAGATTTTGCTGTACTTATTCAATGCCAATTCCCAATGAAAAGCTGATAAACTACACTTATTTTCTGTATAGAGTAGCTAAAATAATTCACCACTGTATATGAGAATTTAATTACCCCAAGTTTAAAAGTACTTTTATTTCCCATAGTGATTAACTTAATGCCCTTGAGGTGTATATACCTATATCAAGAGAATGAGTTTTATCATACTACACAAAGGCATTATTATGTGTCAGGTGATCAATTAAGGCATTTATAAATGGATCAATGTGTCATCATTATCCTACATGTGCAATTAGGGCTTGGCAGAGTTCTGACTTCCCACTGAGCAGATGTTTGATGTCCTACTGAACCATTCTCCTGAGCATGGTGGAATATTCCCTGTTTAGTTACTCCCTAGGAAGAAGAGTAACTTTTCTCAGCACAGCTCAGAAGATACTTTTAGCTTCTGCAGACTTACAAAGAACCCCTAACTCCCACTGATTTTAAGTCTGTCTTCTTTTAATGTCGGCTTGACCCAACACAAGTGCCTTGTTTCAAGAGGTATCTGTAAGCTAAAGGGAAACTCCTGTCTGTCAAGCAGTTGAAACAGTCTGTGAGGCATCCCTTACAAACAGGCAGTGCTGGGAGGTGGCAATAGTCCTTTTTATCCCTGCAATATAGCTTTGGGAAAGGCAATTCAATCTCAGAGACCAAGAGGTTGAGCAGAACCAGCCCTGCCTAAAGCAGAGCCCATGCTGGGTGTCTTCTCCATGCATCATCTCCTGATGCTGTATGTCCATTCTAGTCCAGAGGTGCCAGCCAGGATACCTATCTTGGTTGATGAAATGCAGGGTAGCTCTATAAGCCTTCAAAACCCAGACAGGTTTCACAGGCTGGAACTCATGCTTTTCATCCTGTTTCTATTAATTTCCTATGTTTCAGATCCAAGCCATTTTCCTCTTTTGCCTCTCCTCTTGTGAGGTCAGATGTACAGTTTAGAAATGAGTCAGAGTCCTCTGGAAAGAGCTTTGCAATTAACCATTCGAGTGCAGGAAGAATTATGTCATGGCATCACATTTGCTTGAAAAGAACACAGTCTGCAAGAGATAGCTTGTTAAAACAACAAGATTAGGGTTTTTTTGTTGTTAGATAAAAGGCTGCTTTCATGTTGCTCAGGAACACCTCTGTGCTCATATTGATACAGATCTCTTTTTTCTCCCTTCTGAGTTTAATAAAAGGAGAATGAGGCATTTCAGATTTTATTACTGTGGTCACTGCTGAAATGTCCATTAAATTAGAGATGTGTCAGTGCTGGGACTTTCAGACAGCTATGGAACCACTGCAGACATGCCAGTCCCTTCTCTCTGCTTAACAGCTGCTTCAATGGATCCAAATCAGATTCTGGCTCACCAAGTAAAGCCTATAAACTTCAAAAAAATTACCTTTCAAAACCCACCTGCTATTACAGATGAACATATATAAATACAAACATATTCAAAAGAAACTAACCTTCCCACACTAAGCAGTGCTCACCATTACATAGCTGTTATCTAGAATACTTGAGGGTCTCAATTTCATAGCCACTCTTATTTTTTTTTTGTCTACAGAAGAGGATGACAATTAAACACAGATCAAAGAGTTGTATCTTCCTGTAAAGGTAGCAACAGAGTTGGAAAGTCTTAGGCTGCTCACCTTTCCTAAGCCTAGTTTTGGTTTCTTGGGGTAGGAGGTCACACAGAATCATTAAGGCTGGAAGAGACCTCCAAGATCATCAAGTCCAACCATACCTAGCACTACTATACCACAAAGTCACATAGTCTGACTAACCCCATCCTGCCAAAAGCAGGATAAACCAAAACATTAACTGTCAAATCACAATCCATGACTGGTAAGGAAACTTTGGGAAGAAGGGAGGAAAATACTCACCTCACAGCATCAGGGAGATGGCAGCTAAGTTTATTTGATTTGCTGTCATTAGCAATATATTTTAACCTTACCCCTTGCCTATTTTTTATTATAAACTTTGTACGTGGCATTTCCTTTGATTCCTTTTCATGGGAATTAAGCCTAAACTAAACTAAGGGGTTGTGCAACAAAAGTTCACCTCCAGCTGTTCCAGAAGGCAGGTACAACACCAAAACATCACTGTGACCTACAGTAAAGGAAAAAAGTCAGATCACTAATGACAGACACAGGCAAGGAGAGACCACAGAGATTGATGACATGAGAATGATTCCTTCAAGCCATTAGGCAAATAGTCAGGGCCACAGTAAATGATACATGGCAGTAAATCCATCTGCAGTGGCAGCAGGAGCTCAGACCATCCCCAAAAGGCCAGCCAGTGATACAAAGGTTTCTGAGGCATGTTCAGAGCAGCACTGAGCTACACACACACATCCAGGCATTCTTCTTCCCTGCCAGCCACTGGGGAAAACAGAGAGAGAATGGGCTAATCCTGGGAAGCTAACAAAGGTACCTGTCAGAAATGACCCCAATGTAGCTCCACAAGGGAAAATCACAGGCTCACACAGTCATTAAGGTTGGAAGAGACCTCTAAGATCATCAAGCCCAACCATATCTAGCACTACTAGACCACTAAACCATGGCCCTAAGAAGAGCATCTAAATGTTTCTTAAACCCCTCCAGGGATGGTGACTCCACCACCTCCCTGGGCAGCCTAGTCCAACAATTAACAACCCTTTCAGGGAAGAAACTACAAAACAATCATGCTAAAGAGGAAATATTTTGAGTCTGGGTGCTTCATTGCTTATGAGCAACACAAAAGCCTGCAATAACATAACATCTTCACAAAGAATATCAGAGTTCAGTAAATAGAACATGCTGTGACTTGGGTGGATCGTGGCCTAATTCTGTTTACACTTTGACCTAATCCATGAAGGGCATTTGTCATGAAGGACAACTGTCAGATTTTACAGTACTATGCTCACAGTAAAATGAGCTGTGTACTAGCACAGTACAGGGAGCAAGAACAGACTTTTTGTCCTTAACTGTGTCTGTAGTGTCCATTCACAGAATANCAGGTGAAGCCTCCCCAGGGCAGAGGAGAGGGGAGAAGGACCTCTCTGGATCTGCTGGCCTGTTGCATCAACACTAAACTATTTGAAGCAACATGGCCAGTGGGCTGAGCCTTCCTTTTATTGCATGAACCACATCTGGATCTGTGAAGCAATGCTTTACAGTATGAAAGAGAGGTTTAGGGTATAAAGTCAGGCTACACAGATACAACTGGCATGAAACTGTTCTGTCTGGACCTTTTCTTCATCACGGCTCCCAGACTGAAGTATTTGTTATTGTGCTGTGATGACAAGCATTGCAGTTCATCATTTCACCACCACAGTCAGCCCTAGGGACTGTATTTGTCAAGATCCCCAAATGAACACCTTAAGATGGGGCAGCTGCAAGAGAAATTTTCTATAAACATCTGTATAAGTTACTTCCTTCAGCCTGCAAAGCTGAGCCACTCATTTCAACACCAGGCAACCAAGATGAGACAATACAGCACATATTTCATGTATTTGTTTCTTGTCTCAGTGTGGTCTATCCCTTGCACTAATAGTTTCAGTGCCTGAATAGACATGATCAGTATTCCATAGGAATTGTCTATGTACTGTAGACCTTGTACATACATCTAAAGGAGAGTTGCTAAGGCTCAGGACAGAGCATCAGTTGGGAAATTTTCTGTTTACATAAATGTCAAGATCCTCATTTCCAGAGTTTTCTGCCTCACTAACTGTTCCCACTCCAAATGAAAGACTGGCATCATCTATTTTCCAAGTGTCCTCCCTTCCACTCCACAAAATCTTGTGCTGCAGATGGTGTAACTGGGCAGACATATGCAAAATCCAGTATATATATCTCTGAAAGACTGCCAAAGGCAGAAGAGACTTCATGTGTAAGTCAGACTGGCAGAGCTCTCTGGAGGAGTTTGCCCATTTGTAGTGTGTCTGACCTCAGATAGGACTATCATGTCCCCACACCTACAGGAGCTGTATGTGCAACTCTTTGTGCCTCATCACCTGAACAACTCTGAGAGTCTATTTTTCTGTTTTTCCTTCAGGTATTCACATATTTTCCTGGATGCAGACAGAGCAGAAGCATACTGCATTGCTCATAAGACATATTAAGACTAAGAACCCTCAAAAAAGAAGAAAGTATTCATGTAACTGCACCCTTCTCCCTTTTGCTAGATCTTCCCCAGCAACAACTTCACAGGGAGAAACTGGGAGACCAATACTGGGGGGGGAGAATTTTGTTCTTTGCTTCACTGACTGAGTCTCAGTCCTGCTTAGCTAAGTACCTTATGATACTGCACAGGCTGGAGAGCTGGGCAGAAAAAAACCTGATGAAATTCAACAAGGGCAAGTGCAGGGTGATGCACCTAGGCAGAAACAATCCCATGGACCAGGACAGGTTAGGAGCTGATCTGCTGGAAAGCAGCTCAGTGCAAAAAGACCCTGGGTGTCTGGGTGGAGAGCAGGATGCCCATGAGCCAGCAATGTGCCCTTGGGGCCAAGAAGGCTAATGGCATCCTGGGCTGCAGCAAGAAGAGTGTGGCCAGCAGGGAGAGGGAAGAATCAGACCTAGCACTTTCTGGCAGAACTGGCTTCTGGTGGAATCCATACTATGCCCTCTCCAGAATTGTGCCTAGTCTGCCATCTACATCTAAACATCTTCAAGCTGAACAGCACAAATAATCCCCTAAACTGTACAAGGACTGTCACTAACAATGATCACTTCAGATCATTAAATGTGTTCCTGGTGGATATGAAGGGCATATATAGCATCCTGGTTTTCTCCCATGCATTACTTCAGAAGGGGAAATTCAGTATATTCTGCTATTTAGACTATGAAATACACCCAACAGAATAGAATGAGAAACATATAGATAAAATAGGACATATAGTGTTTCTGCAATCATAGTGTGAAGTGATCACCAGCAATAAAGCGTCACGTATGATTAATGCCTAGATACTGAATGTAAACTTTATCCTGAGCAACATCCCTGAACCATTTCTTCTGCCAGCCTGCATGTAATGGTTCAAAAGACAGATCTCAGACATATGATTTGGACTGCACCAAGGCTGCTCTGGAGCACGAGTGTGCTGAGGAGCAGCTGAGGGAACTGGGGTTGGTTAGTCTGGAGAAGAGGAGGCTCAGGCAAGACCTTAGCTCTCTCTACAACTCCCTGCAAGGAGGTTGGAGTGAGATGGGGGTAGGTCTCTTCTCCAGGGTTAACAGTGAGAGAATGAGAGGAAATGGCCTCAAGTTGCACCAGGGGAGGTTTAGATTGGATATAAGGAAAAATTTCTTTACTGAAATGGTTATTAAATGTTGGACTAGGCTGCCCAGGGAGGTGCTGGAGTCACCATCCCTGGAGGGGTTTAGGAAACATTTAGATGCTCTCCTTAGGGCCATGGTTTAGTGGTATGGTAGTGACAGGTATGGTTGGGCTTGGTGATCTTAGAGGTCTCTTCCAACCTTTGTGATTCTCTGTGATTCTATGATTCTTATTTGCACAAACAGTAGCAGAATTTTCCCAAGGTCTAAGAACAAAATTGGCAGCTGGTCAGGAAAATGCACTCTTTCAAACCTAAACAACCAACACAACTTCTCCCTAGAAGAGAAAAAAATGAAGAAAAACAAGCTGGAAATGGTCAAAAGGGAGGCATACTACATTTTGCAGGTTTTTGATAGCAGTTTGGAGAGTATTTAAAAGTAATGGTCTTAAATGCTGAGAAAAGCTTGGGTAAAGAACTGTCATGAAAGATATATTTAAAACAGTCATGTTGAGGAGAAGGTGGAAAAGAAAGAGAAATAATCCCCTGAGAAACTCTGGAGGAAAGTGGTCTTCAAAACAAAAATAGAGTTCCCTTCCAATATACATCAAAAGAAAAAGACAACTAGGGAAGACACTAGTTGTAAACAACTCCTAGCAGGGAGCTAGGGGTTCTCAGAGATTCATCTTTCTACAGGCAGAAGATAAGAAACAAGCTGAGAAACTCAAGCATAGTAAACTGCTAGATTAAAAACATATATTCATATGTCTGCTCTGAAGGAAAAAAAGGCTGAAATAGCAAATGAAGACAAAGCACCAAACCACAGATATTTCTGAATTTATAAAGCCTGTAACATAACACCCATTGCTCATCAGGAAGTCCAGTTTAGTTTGGTAAGAATATTAAAGCTTTACCACAGAAACTGAGAGACATTTTATGGTACAGCACAAGAACTCCCCAGAATTTGACATGGTCACACCATCACATGTTTGACTTCTTTGGAAGTCAACCCAGCATGTTGTAAGAACTTAGTATACTTGAATACTTCCATGTGGGAAATTAGAGTGCAGACAAACATGAGAGGATCATTAGAGTGGACAGGTGGGCAAAGCTGAGTAAGGACACCAAGTTAGGANCAGTGAGAGGACAAGAGGAAATGGCCTCAAGTTGCAGCAGGGGAGGTTTAGATTGGATATAAGGAGGAGTTTCTTCCCTGAAAGGGTTGTTAAGGCTTGGCGTAGGCTGCCCAGGGAGGTGCTGGAGTCACCATCCCTAGAGGGGTTTGAGAAAAATTTAGATGCTCTCCTTAGGGCCATGGTTTAGTGGTATGGTAGTGCTAGGTATGGTTGGACTTGATGATCTTGGAGGTCTCTTCAAACTTTAATGATTCTGTGATTAATAGAGAACTCAGAGCTGACAAAGATGAGTAAGAGTGTGCCTATGGGATTAGTTTTTCATAACAACCATTCTGTATATGGCTGACCAGCAAGAGAAGGAGCAACTTGGCAAAAGTTACTGGTGAACCACATTAATTTCTTTTGTTTAATGACAAATCAAATAACCTTTCCTTGTTCATGGACACCCTACAAAAAAATCACCATGCTGCCAATCTGTTCCTCTCCTTTGTAGTAAGATTTATGAGACTTTCAGACTAAGGAAGAATAGAAACATAATGCACAAAGTTAAAAACATCCCTTTTTTAAGGTAAGAGATACAAAACTATTCCAAAATATTGTTGGAAATAACCCAGAATTTTTCCTGTATCTTTGTGCATAGCATCCAGGGAAAACAAACTCCCTCTCAGCACACTAACTAAGCAAGGTGGTACATACCAGAGTCCTATTGCTCATGCTGTGAACATTAAATTAGACAGCAAATAGATAATCAGTAGTCAAATGGGCTGTGTCTTGGAAAGCTTTTGTGCTCTCATCAGAAAAATCTCATGTTAAGGAAGGCAGCCACAAAGGAACTCACATAAAAAGTGTAAATAGAAGAGATCAGCATGCCAGAAATGAGTTTAAAGCCCCCAAATTATTTATCCTAAGAAGAAGAGAAGTGGGTATGTGTCCTCAGTGAGACATTGCATAGTTTTCCTGTGGCAGCTAGTCTTTTTTTTTTCCTTTCTGAAGTGCAAGAATGTCACTGGGAAAAGAACAGCAGTGGAATTTAAAACCAAGAAAAGAGAACATTGCTTCTAGCCATTCACACTCAGATTCTGTGAAATTTATGGCCTGAGAAGACAGTACTGAAATTAGCCATCCTTGCTTTAAATTGAGTACAGGGTTCTAGGATTCATGTAACAGCTTCTTGCTATTAAAATAGAGGCAATCAAAAATCACACATGAAGATGTCACATGAGTAAAAGTTTTGGGGATTCTTCCTTGGATTTGCTCAATCAGTCAAGGCTGTTGAATGCAGACAGCTTTGAAATAAGAAAGTAATTTGGCCTAATAACCAAAAAGATGAAGCAATCCATTAGCTCTGCACAGCCTATCAATGCTAAATTTTAATTGAATTTCTGGGCATGATGTAAAAATTATAACCAAAATTCCACTGATAGCAGAGCTGCAAAGCCAGTTTAGGAAATCAGCAGTTTTTGTTTAGTCTCCAGCACTGTTTGTGTATTCATAATGAGTGTAAGCAGTACTTCTAATGCCTTTTTTTCTTCAACAGGGAATGGAAGGGAGTGGAAATATGTGACAAGGGCCAGTTTGAATGAAATAGAAAGAGGAGGGGTGAAAATGTAGCAATTCCTAAAAGAACTGAAGCCTGTATTTCTTCCTCTTAAAATACCAGATGGCATGGTTCTTTGCTGACCTCTATTTCATTAGGTTTTTACCATACATTTTGTTCCATATTGCAAGGAATGAAAAGGAAGAAAGCAGATGCATTATAGCTTGCTGCAGCTGTTATTTGTGAAGCTGAAGAACGTTTCTACATGACAGACTTGAGGCCTGAATGGCAGATTTTATCTAAGAATTACAGATTCCCATCATTACCCATTTTACAGAAAAAAAAACCCAACCCAAACCAACTTAATCTGTCTGTTTATTCATACAAGAAAATACAGACTTCCAGAAATTAGGTTAATAGCAAAAATACAGTGAATTTTGGAACAGTCTTCTGAAGGAAAAGAGAGAAGTCCCTTGGAAATGTACTATTTGAATGGGGAAAAAAAAGGACAATAAGACTAGAAAGATTTATTGCAGTCTGAATACTGAATGGTATCCATGACCCTAATAGTTTTCCATTATTAATTGCCATTCACAATAGAGTTGTCCAAGATCTACAGCTGATCTGACAACTAGCTTTGCAGGAATTGACATACCAAGTGGTATATTCTGTAACTTATCTATTTTTTTCTCTCTCCTTTAAACACATCCTCTTAAGTATGTGCTGCCTTCAGGAAAAAAAAAAGAAGAAGAAAGCAATATTCCTTTCAGACAGAGGAGAATCAGCTATCCTTGAGATCCTCCTTCTCAAGGGATAACTGAGGTCCATGGGGTACACTGGGGTATTCTTAGGGTAATGAGTTCTACTGGGAAATAAAGCAATATTTTCTTAACTGGCATACAAATTATGCTGTCTGGCTTCTGCATCCTTATTTAGCTGAAAACTCTGTGCTTCTTTGTGGCAGCCTTATTGGGAATTTCAATATTCTGTTTCTCCAGTCCCACAGGAAGCCTGTGCTGCTCCATGAATGCAAGCTAGTACATTTCCAAGACCTTTATAGTTTCAGTCCTTTCCCCCATAACTTAGTCCCAAATCTTAAAGCAAGTAATCTTCACTCATGAAGGTTCTCCTACCTTAAAGAAAGTGGCCATAAAATTTACTCTGATGAGTTGAGTTTTGTGGAAAAATGAAATAGGATAAAGCTTGGTCTACCACAAAGGAGTAATATAAAAGAAGAGAAAGGAAATATTTTCTGACACTTCCAAAGTGCATTTTATCTTTCTGAAAGACAGAGTCTAGTGGAATAGCTTGCTTTATTGATAAGATAAATTTGGTAAATCCCATGCTTAGATATACTGTACTATATACTATAACAGCATCAGCAAAAGTCAGGCTCAGTGCTCAGAACAAGACCTCTCCCTTCATCTCTGAGACTATACTAAAAAGCAGACAACTCCTGGTGAAACAGTTTGGTATTTTTTAAACAATATCCACTCCCATCTATCCTTTCACCTTTTTTTCTCACAATAACAGATGCAAAAAAATAGGTTTTGTAAAACTCTGACATCACATCCAGCAGGTAAATCTATTCAAGATCTTACAACTCCTTTCCCTTCACTTTGTGTTCTCTCTGAAAAGCCCAGTATCTTTCGCCTGGGAAGCCCATCCATTATCATGGTGACAGTTATTGACTTTAATTAAAGTAGCAGAAAAAAGATGAAAACATCAAGCCCTCTTCTTCCATATTCACACTAAATGGTACCCCCACTGCAGGGGGGTTGGACTAGATGATCTCCAGAGGTCCCTTCCAACCCAAATGATTCTGTGATTCTGTGTGTATCAAAATTAAGAATGCTTAGAATTTACACTAACACAAGAATGTACTTATGCCTATGTCAAAACTACAGCCAATTTGCAGCAGAGATGCCAACAGAGCACACCAACAGCTTTAATTAGTACAAAAAGCTGATTTGATGGTAGGGACAACACAGAATAGCCTTGGCACCAGCAGCTCACCAGGAGAAGGGAGTCCCTCTAACAGTAAAAATCTTGATAGGCAGCAACAGCAATACTGGCTTCATTTGTTTATATAACCAAGCAAGCTGGCTTTGCCCTTTTGTTTTTTCCTCCCTATTACTTACAAAGAGAGTAAGTGTTTGGGTTAACATCCAGCCACCCACAATTACAACTTGAAATGCCTGCCAACTGCATAAATCTCACTAGCCATGAAAAGGAAAAAGGCTTTTTCTTAGAATAAGAGATGCAGACACACAAAGACACACACAAAGTGCATGCATGAGTGCCAGGTCCTACACTTTGGTCACAATAACCCCATGCAACGTTCTAGGCTTGGGGCAGAGTGGTTGGATTGCTGCCTGGCACAGAAGGACCTGGGGATGTTGGTTGAGAGTCAACTGAAGATGAGGCAGCAGAGTGCCCAGGTGGCCAAGAAAGATAACAGCATCTGGGCCTGGATCATAAATAGTGTGAGGAGTAGGAGCAGAGAAATGATCATCCTCCTGGACTCAGCACTGGGGAGGCCACACCTAGAGTCCTGGGGTCAGTTTTGGGCCCCTGAGTCCAAGAAGGACACAGAGGCATTGGAGTGTGTCCAGAGAAGGGCAAGGAGGCTAGGGAGGGCTCTGGAGCACAAGTGTGCTGAGGAGCAGCTGAGGGCACTGGGGTTGGTTAGTGTGGAGAAGAGGAGACTCAGGGGAGACCTTATTGCTCTCTCCAACTCCCTGAAAGGAGTTTGGAGTGAGCTGGGGGTAGGTCTCTTCTGCAGGGTTAACAGTGAGAGGATGAGAGGAAATGGCCTCAAGTTGCAGCAGGGGAGGTTTAGATTAGGTATAAGGAGGAATTTCTTTACTGAAAGGATTGTTAAGTGTTGGCCTAGACTGCCCAGGGAGGTGGTGGAGTCACCATCCCTGGAGGGGTTTAAGAAACATTTAGATGCTCTCCTTAGGGCCATGGGTTAGTGGTATGGTAGTGTAAGTATGGTTGGACTTGGAGGTCTCTTCCAGCCTTAATGATTCTGTGATTCTGATTCTGTGAAAACCAGAATATAGTCTGCTCCCAAGCTATATTATTCTGTCAAAGACTCCCAATATCATTCACAAGTGCTAACTAAATCTTAACACATCTAAGTTGCAGAAAAACTTTTCAGTCACAGATTTCAGAGAGGTAAACTGATTCAGAAAGGTTGTGCTTCATCTCAACTTGGACTATGTATCTTTGTTGAGGGTTTGGATTTTTTCTGCCCTGCCAGCAGGAGCACCTTGTAAAAGAGCTTTTCTGCCCTGTGAGAACTGATGAAATGATGTCCACAAGACACAGGGCACATCACTTGGTAAGTGTCAGATACAAAGGACTACTATTCTAAAGATAAAAACAAAATCCATTGATTTCTCAACTTCCATCTGATCACTGGGATTAAATTGGTTTTAAGTGTGATCCCGCTATATTTTAAAGTAAGTTGAATGATGGAAAGTCTTATACCAAATTGTCTTCCTTCTTTTGGAGATTTCAGGTTTCCACTGCTGTGTGAATGGATTGGCAGAAATTTTTCTCTGTATTATATTTTCTCTGTGGAGTCCCTGTAGCAAAACAAAGCAGTTGGCTTTCCCCAATGTTTGTCAGAGATAAGTGCTTAGATATTAATTGGCAATTTTACTTATCAGGGCTATTTTTCTGACTTTCTCTCAAACAATAAAAAGATGATATAAAATCCATAATGGCCTTGTTGTGTCTGGAAATCCATATGGGTGTTTTTTTTTCATATGTGCCCTTGAAGAACTGCTGCATTTAGGGAAAAACACATTGCAAGTAAGTGTAATACACATCATTACAGCTGGGAAGGCAAAAATTCATCATGCCTTGCCAGGCAAAATTCAACAGCATTCCTGTAATGTCTTGCAGGTTATAATACATTGTTGTCATCTGAATCTTTATTCCTTTCTCTACAACACCATTTGAACAGGTATCTCTCTTCAATAAATGAGTTATTTGGAAGCCTGACATTTACCCACCTCTTTTCCCAAGCACCTGGGGATATATCTATTTCCTTGATAGTTCCTGCTCTGTTTGATTATCTACCTGCGTCCTAGAGGTGCAGAAATTCATGGGGAACCTGATGTGGCTTCTTGTTGAAAAATGTGCTGTACATTCTTCCTAGCTGAGTGACAGGTACTGAGCACAGGTATGTCACTCTGGTCAAGGTTAGAGAGGAGCACCAGCAGCTTCTGATGCTGCTCTGAAATCAAATAAAAGCAATTCCATGTTAGTCAGGATCATCACCTGAACCAGTGACTCTTGTCCCTAGACAACAGTGTTAAGTGAGAGATTCACCACATACAACAATTTACTGTGCCACCTCGAGAGAGCCTTGGCACAAAAGTAGTGTGAAATTAACAACTGTCACTTACTTACTCAATTTGCACAGAGAAAAATTGAATTGTTTCCACTCATTTTGAGCTTTGACAAGGGAAACAGGATGCTAATGTTGCCAGCATGCACTGTCTGGGGTAGACTGCAGCATAAACATCCATCAATCCTGAAACCAATTACTGTTCTTCTAATGTCCATTACAAGCAGACACCATTTTCTCGGTATGAATATTCATTAATCAGACCACTCCAGACTGCAGATAAGTTCAAGGAGGTTTTCCTTCTCATGAATTGCAGGTTAAAACTCACTACACTAGAAATATCCTGTACATGGCTGAACTTGGCCAGTGTGTTGCAATTTACTCACAGGACCGTTGGAAATTCTCTAGCCATGTCACTTCTTGGCTTGGTCTGAGTTAATGAAGGATTTGTGGAGGATGTGCAAGCATTTACCCACCAGCAGAAGTCCAAACTTTGCCTTCTTTTAGGGGATGACCCCTGAACCATAGTGTGAACAGGAGAAAAAAAAAAAAAGAGTATTTCAGAAACCTGGTACCAAAAAGTGGAGAGAATGAGGAGTGATGAATTTCATGCTACTCTAGGGTGTAATGAAAACATATTTTTTTCCTGAAGACATGAATATTTCCATGTTTTCAAGAGCTCCATGTCTCCCTCTCAGCTGACAGGATGCAGTCACCTTGGGGTTATATTGAACAGAAGCAGTTATTGATTAGAAAAGCGTTTGCAGATTAGGAGCCTTGCAAAACAGTTACTCATCAATCTCTCTTAATTGGATATGTTCAGCACTTGAAACTTAATTTCTGTCTTCATTTAAGTGAGTCAATATTGTGGAAGCAGCTAGAAAACAGGTCTGGCACAATAAAATTGCAGTTTTGTTCCTAGTTGCTTGGAGCAGTCTAGTCAAAAGCAGAATGTGTCTGCCTTAATTTCATGTCAAATAACCACTAGCCTCATGCTCTATGAGAAGGTTCTAATGGTTTCCATTTAGTGCTCTGCTAGGGAGTCATGGACCATACCAAGCTTACAGAAGTACAGCTTATCTAAGAAGAAATCTCTACTAATTGCCTAGTCCAAAGCCCTCAGCTCAAGCAGGGTCTACTGCAGAAAAGTGTGCAGAATCTTGTTCAGCTGGGTTTTGAGTACCTCTAAGAATGGAGACTCTACAACCTCTCCAAAGAGTGTCTTCCAGTTTGATTTCAGTTCTCTCTGCAGCAAAATTTTGTATGCTGAGCCTTCTCAACAAGGCTAAAAAATCCCAGCTTGCTCAGCCTCTCCCTGTGTGTCCCCATATGTACCCTCTTAATCATCTTTGTGACCTTTGTTCCAGTATGTCCATGTCTCCTCTTGGACTGGAGAGGCTGGATCTGGACACAGCACTCTAGGTGTGATCTCACCAGGAATGAGCAGAGAGAAAGAATCACCTCCCTCCACCTGTTGGCAATGTTCTTTCATGCAGTGCATTAACCATATCTCCCAGTATTGCATTCTCTGCAAACTTGCTGAGGGGACACACTGTCCTTTCATCTAGGTCATGAATAACTGTACTGGCCCCCAGGGTATACCAGCAGTGGCAGACTCCCAGCTTTCACAACCTGCTAAGCCCAGCAGTTCATCTTCCCTGTTGGAAGAGACCTCTGAGATCAAGTCCAACCATACCTATCACCAACATGCCACTAAACCATGTTCCTAAGTAGAGCATCTATATGTTTTTTAAACCCCTCCAGGGATGGTAACTCCAGCACCTCCCTGGGCAGCCTAGTCCAAGACTGATCCATACTTCAAAGCTTGGTCTACTATTGGCAGGTTTTGGAGATCATGAACTCCAGAAAACTCAGGTTCTATTATATTCTGTTTCTAGTATCATCAAGCTACTAATCCTTACAACATGATACATGAAGAGCTAGGCACTGGCTGTGCCTAAGCAAGATGGCTAGTTATCTTGTCAATCCTACTCCTCAGTTCTGTAGGAGATGACACAAAACACTGAAAAATGATCAAGAGTCATCACACAACTGAAGGAAGTTCACTGCATGTCTCCCCTCCAAGGCTAATCTGTTCATGTAACTAAAGGAGAAATACTGAGCATTTTCTCTGAAAAACAACATGACCTTTAATAGGAATAGGAAAAAAGTCTCATTTCCTTCCATACAAAACAGAGTGCTTGAAAAGACAGCAAATCTGTACTTGAAACTAACATCTGGAGTCTTGCACACCTGTAGCTGAAACAACTCAGAAGCAGGATATTTTCATTATTATTAAACAAAAAATCTGAACACAGCCTCCCAGAATCCAGGTCTTTCTGCCTGCTGAGCTTACAGAGGGAGAGGTAACTCTTCTCATGTTTGAAATCACTGAGGCACATAGTTCTGCAGGAACATCAAAAGTAGCTGTTTTCTCTTCTCATTTTGTATAACTGCTGTAAATTTCAGTGCTTTGCTCATCTGAGTCCCATTGCACAGCTAAAAATACCAGAAGAAAGCATCAGTACCAAGCAAAGATAAAATCCTCATGAAGGTCTTGTTTATGATAGGTTCACATGTCCTTTCTTCCCCTTGACACCTGATCATTTCATTCTTACTCCCCATCTGCAGTAAGAAAGCCAAACTTTGTGAATGCATTTGTCCTAACTTCTTAAACCTCTCTCTCCCAGAAGAAAGCCTTGGTCCTTCTGTTTTTACTGTGATGACAAGAATTGTGCTAACAGCTTTCTGCTTTAGTGTCACTGCTGTTGTAGCAATTGTTTTCTCATCATGGAGTTAGCTTCCAGAGGTTATTAGTCACTGTCAAGGAATGACCTGTTACCTTTATTGTTCAGGGTTAATAAACCATTTTTCTTTACTTAATTTATACCAAAAATTAAACTCTAAAGGTTATTCTAGATGTTCCTGATCCTAAAGTCCAAGTCTAAAGATGCAGGTATTAAAAAGGTGAGAAGCATGAAACCAGCACAGCTATCCTTGGGCAAGCATTAATAATTGGATATTACTTTGGAGAAAGGGCAATGCTTCATCTGAAGATGATGAAGTATTATCTTTGATAACTTTTTGTGCAGTAGGTGGAACATTCCCACTGATTGTGCTTCTAATCTCAAGATAAGTTGGCAGGTTTGCCCTTTACTAGCTGTAATATAGCCTCCCCTGGGAAAACCTTCCCAACATATCCTGAGAATCCTTATGTCCTATTAAAGGCTATTTACTGATATTTGTAGGACCTTAAATACACACTGCATTATTACAGGTGAATTCTACATTTGCTGAGACTAAAGATACGCTGAAAATAAAAGGCAAAGAGATCCACAGGGCTACCTTGTTTCAAAAGCAGACTCAGCACTGTGCTAGCTCTATGCTGTGGAGCTGCTTCACTAACAGCAAAGTCACCTAAAGATGAATCACAGAATCACAAAGGTTGGAAGAGACCTCTAAGGTCATCAAGTCCAACCATACCTAGCACTACCAGACCACTAAACCATGGCCCTAAGGAGAGCATCTAAATGTTTCTTATCACATCCAGGGATGGTGACTCCATCACCTCCCTGGGCAGTCTATGCCAAGATTTAACAACCCTTTCAGTAAAGAAATTTCTCCTTCTATCTAATCTCCCCTGCTGCAACTTGAGGCCATTTCCTCTTGTCCTCTCACTGTTAACCCTGGAGAAGAGACCTACCCCCAGCTCATTCCAACCTCCTTTCAGAAGAACAAGCAGTTGCTGGATCCTGGGAGTGAGGTGGTTATTTCTGGTCTCCTGATGTCTAAGAGCAAGAAAGTTCCATAGATAATTTAGATAGGAAAGGCAAAAACTCAGAAGAGTTGTAAGAGTGATACTAAAAATTAATTAATATTTTGTCTTTCCCCCAGAATGGCAGTGGGAAATTCCTTCTTCACCTGGCTGAAAGGTTTTTTTTTTGTTTTCTCTCTGGTTTTTTATCTCTTTAAAAAGTTAATCACATGAGATAATACTGGATTTCACTTTCATGAAGAAGGAAAATGCACGTTAGTCTTATTTAGTGGTTACTAAAATTTACCTTATCTTCCCCAAGTAATTTAAGAAAAAAAATCTACTTGCCTGCAATAATGAAGAAACTACACCAACAACTAATGCATTCATTAAATTATCCTTTCAGGGTTGCCAAAAGAGTCCACACTCCATTTTAGTCAGAAATCTACGCTGGAACATCTGATGCCAAGACAATTTAGATTTTATGGACTAAAAGACAAGTGTCACCAGAAGCTTATTGTATATAAAGTGCCATAGTGTGTAATTATTGAATCATTTATGTTACAAGCCACATTTAATCAGCAAGGCTGGTCAAAATGGTTTTCTCAAACATGTTTTGGCTAAGTGGAATCTCAACAGACAGTTCTGAAGGCAATGTTTGCATGACAGAAAGTCATTTGACCTTATATGCAATTGAAAACACGGATTTGTAAACAGCATCAACCTGTCTCAAGTTAGTTAGACTCAGAATGCCCCAAGTATAAACTTCTAATAGTGACATTTCTAGATTAATCCTTAAGGTTGACTGACTTGAGGTTGAGGATGCAATGATAACCTCAGCTGAATAGCTTTTCTCTTTACATGCTACAATTCCTTATTTAACCTCCCCATTTCTTTGTCTGCCCCTTGCATTGCAAATCTGTGCACCCTAAACAAGCAATCACAAACAGAAAAAATAATCATGAATGAAAGGATTGTTAAGGCTTGGAATAGGCTGCCCAGAGAGATTGTGAAGTCACTGTCCCCAGAGGTGTTTAAGAAACACATAGATGCTCTCCTTAGGGCCATGGTTTAGTGGTATGGTAGTGCTAGGTATGGTTGGACTTGATGATCTTAGAGGTCTCTTCTAACCTTAGTGATTCTGTGATTAATATAAGTGGTTTATCTTCATGAGACACATCAGGGTCGTGTGTTTTACTGGGGGGGATCTGAGTCTTTGTGTCCACAATACTCCCTCAACAACAAAGACATGTAAGAAGTCACGTGAAGTCACACAAAACAATTTTACATCCAAAATCTCTTCTACTGACCAAATTAAATTAGAAACCCTATTTTATGAAATAAATTGAAACAAACACACCTCCACCTCCACAATGAATTCCTGCTGTTTGACTATCAAAAATGTTCCAGAACAGTAATTACAGAATAAAACACAGCCATTTACATTCTAAAATATGAGTTAATCTACAATCCAGTTAAATGTTTTTCACTTTTCCAAACTAGATTTTGCAACAACAATATGTACCTGGTAATTGAGCCTATGAGAAAGAGGAATATAAACTATGATTATGCATCTCTAAAGGCTTATGAACTGAAAAGATATTTTAAAGGCTTGTCTAGGCAGCTGCAATTCAGGAATCTGGTAATAGGTGTAATAGGGAAACAGAGAGAAAGAGAGCATGTGCACCAGGCATTGTGCGAGAGAGTATGAGAAAGGGTGAGGATGAGTGAGAAAGAACAAAAGGGAGAGAGCAGTAAGAAAGAGCAAGTGAGAAAGAGCACGAGGGAGTGTAGAAGCAATAGGAAGAACAGCAGGGAGGGCAAGGGTGAGCAAGCAAGCAAGCATGTGGGAGAAGGAGAGGCTGTCTTCAATGTTCAGTAATCTCAACTATTAATAACAGATGGAGGAAACTAACTTGTTTCCAGTGAGCTGTGTTTTGACCCACTTATTATGCAAGTCAAGCATGAGCTAAAAAACCAGGCTAGGAGCACTCAATTAAGCTACTAATACCATATTTAAAAGCAGGATCAGTTTAGTTGGATGAGAAAGCAACTAAGGAAAGAAAAATGGCCAGAACCTAAGAGACAACCTAAGGAGGCAAGGCTATGGTTTTCAGTTGCTGGTGATGCACAATTGCACAGCTTGTATCATTTCCCTGCCTCCTTAAAGCTTCAAAGTATGTGTTAAGTGACACCATGGACTTATAGAGAGGCTAAGACTATTGCCTTGAAGTGTTCCTACTAATCATTCATTTTGTATTTGATGCCAACCACATGCTAAACTCTAGAAAAGAGGAGGAATATATATGAAAGCCCTAGCCCATCTGTATGGATCAACTGATGCCAAAGGGTGTAGTGTCATTGTCTATCTCCTACTGTCACCCCACAGCCTCAGGGGGAAATTGGGTTCTGGGACTGCTTGTCAGAGCAAACAAGTAGGTTGGATCAGTGTTTCCTACACATGAAGGAAAGCACTTGTGTTATATCCAAAGTGAAAGCAAAAGAAATAAGGTGAAAAAGGAGTAAAAGTTGCTCTAGAAGTACAGCTAGAAGTTAGCTGAATCAAGCTTCAGCCTTTGCAAGAAGCAGTTTGGGTTTTTTTGCTTTGCTATGGCTGACTTTCTGTATCCTATTACATACTTTTCTGTCTTTGACATTCAAGTTTGCAAGTTTGATGCCTTTTGAAGCATATCTGTGACCTTCAAGCACACCTTTCTGCTATCTATCCCATATGATGCCAGGAGTCCCACTATTCATTGCCAGAAGATTGGGCTACTAAACAGATGCCTCTACCATTTGGCACTGGGCAAGCTAAGATGAGTTCAGGTCATGCTGTCCTTGCATTCAAGTGATCAGGTAGGGAGGGAAAAGTTGGACTTCCTCAAGGATTTACTTTCCAGGATCACACTTAAAGGCTGGGAACTACAAATGTATACCATCTTTTTGCTTTTCATTTTAACTGAAAATCATTTTAGCTTCCTTTCTAAAACTAGGAAGTGAAAAGGCATGCCATGAATCATCCAAATGACTGACCAAAGAATATTTCCTCACTTGTAGCTATAGTAGAACATGAAAACAACAAAAAAAACCACAAAGCCCAAAACAACACTAAAACAAAACAACCTACACTAACAAGAGTACCAAATACCCTTAAGCATTTTGGAAGCAGTGAAATGCTTCTGTTGAAGGTATGAACCAATTGTAAGAGCACTCAAAAAAGCTTTTCATAGCTCTGGGATTAATGAGATAGGTAGCTTCTGACTAGCTGCTCATTAGAAAAGAATCTCATATCAGTAGTGTCTAAAAGTCATCTGGCAGCAGCTCAGTGACATATGGGAGGAAGTGGTGTCCTCAGCTCACTTCTTAGAGCACATAACATCACAGAATGTTAGGGCTTGGAAGGGACCTCTGGAGATCATCTAGTCCAACCTCCCCTGCCAGAGCAGGAGAACCTAGGGTGCACAGGAAAACCATGGCTCTTTAGTTTACTTCTCTTTCTTCTGTTTTGAAAAGCTGCATAAAATGTCACAGAATTTTCTTTGGATCATAGCTGTACCTCCAAGAAAGTTGGGATCTGCAGCATTTTTGTTTCTTACCATGTAGTACTAACACAAAACTCCCTTGAAACACTTCTACAAACACATGTAGGCAACTGGATGAGTTTACATTAAGGTTCTTTTTCTGTCATAGGAAATACCCATTAAAACATATTAGTTTGAATGTAAAACTTGTAGATTGGTCAATGGCTTGATCCAGCAAGTGGTGAAGTACAATTCTCTTTTCAGAGTGAGCAGTAGCATTGTCAGACCTGTGGCAGGCTGTGAGTGGAAAGAGGTAAAATATGTATATAGAGAGACAATATCTTTTGTTAAATTAAGCAAATATGCTTGGAGGGAGAGGAAAACCCACACTAAAAATACTAACAAGTTTTTAAGCATGTAAAATCTTCTTCCAGTAAGCAAGTAAGCTCTTAAGGAACTTCTTCACAGAAGTAGTAGGGGTTGAATTCAGATCCAAATTACAAAACAGTCCCTGTGAAATTCCCATTTACACAAAAATCCCCTATGTGTCATCTTTCTCATCAAACAGAACAATCAGAAGCTTTATGATGTCATTTTGTGTAAGAAACTACTTTGGGCACTAGCTTCAACCATTTCTGCAGTGTTTTAACCCAGTATAAAGTTGTCCTGCCCTACACTGTACACTGATGCCACTTATATGCCTGCATTTATCCCAAGTAGAACTAAAAACTAAACCCAAACAACTTAACTCGGTGCCTTTACCTTAGGGTGTGCAGTTACTTTTCCTCAACATTTCTTCCCTAAACAGTAATGCTACTTTGAGAATCAAACCAGCCAGTGACACAGAAGTTGCCACAACACTTTGCTGATGCTGTTTCTCCTCAACTCAAGTCTTCTGGACAAAAACATGTGGCTCCTTTGCCTTTTTTTTTTTTTTTGGCTGTAAAATACTTATTAAGAAGAGCATGTTTCACTTCCATTCCTGTTCCTTACCATCAGTAAGAAAGTCACTGCTGCCTCCACCCTGAGAGCTAGCAAGCCTGACATGCACAGCTTCATTGGCTTTAGCAAAGCTTTTGATACTGTCACCCATGGTATCCTTAATGCCAAACTTCAGAAGTATGGATTGGGAGACTGTGCTGCGAGATGGATTGGGAACTGGCTGAAGGACAGAGCCCAGAGAGTTGTGGTTAGTGGAGCAGAATCTAACTGGAGACCTGTGACTAGTGGTGTGCCCCAGGGCTCAGTGCTGGGGCCAGGACTGTTCAATATATTCATCAATGATCTGGATGAAGGGGGAGAGTGTTCCCTCAGCAAGTTTGCAGATGATCCCAAGCTTGGAGCAGTGGCTGGCACACCAGGAGCTGTGCTGCCATCCAGAGTGACCTGGACAGGCTAGAGACATGGGCAGGGAGAAACTTAATGACATTTAACAAGGGGAAGTGTAAAGTACTGCATGTGGGAAAGAACAAGCCCATGGATCAGTCCAGACTGGGAACTGATGTGTTGGAGAAGAGCCCTGGGGAAAAAGCTCTCGGAGTGCTGGTGGCTAGGAGGATGCCCATGAGGCAGCAATGTGCCCTTGTGGCCAAGAGGCCAATGGCATCCTAGGATGCATGAAGAGGAGCGTGGCCAGCAGAGCCAGAGAGGTTCTTCTCCCCTCTCCTCTGCCCTGGGGAGGCCTCCCCTGGAATCCTGTGTCCAGTTGTGGGCCCCTCAGCTCCAGAAGGATAGGGAGCTGCTGGAGAGAGTCCAGCACAGGGCCAGCAAGATCCTGAAAGGAGTGGAGCATGTGCCCTAGGAGGACAGGCTGAGAGAGCTGGGTCTCTTCAGCCTGGACAAGAGGAGACTCAGAGGAGACCTCAGCAATGCTTAGAAATATGTTAAGGGTGAGTGTCAGGAGGAGAGAGCCAGGCTCTGCTCAATGGCATCCAATGGTAGGACAAGAGGGAATGAGAGCAAGTTGGACCACAGGAGGTTTAGTATTAACATGAGGAAGAACTTGTTTGCAGTGCAGGTGCCAGAGCACTGGAGCAGGCTGCCCAGGAGGCTGTGGAGTCTCCTTGTCTGGAGCCATTGCAGAGCTGCCTGGACACATTGCTGTGTGAGCTGGTCTAGGTGATCCTGCTCTGGCAGGGGGGTTGCACTAGATGATCTTTCTAGGGCCCTTCCAACCCTGGACATACTGTGATATGGTGATTTCTCTGTGGTTTAATACACTGCAACTGAAGATCCTGTACTCAGCCCAAGTGAGAAATCAGTACAAATATTTGTCTATAAATTCAGGACCTATTGGTGGAGGTTTAGGACTATGCTATTGTTCAGGTATCAGAGAAGATATTTAGACATCATGCACTTCTACGAGTCAAAATGTATGTTCCTGTAACAATGTTCTAGGTCTGTGAAGAACCCTGAAGAAAAGGTCAGCTGTATTTCAAAGAGAGTTAGGTGGAGGTGCACAAGAACTAGAAGAAAAAAGAGTGGAGCAGCTTTAGCCAGGAGGTTTCAGCTTCTTTTTCATTCTGTTAACTGCAATAAATATTGAGCAAAGGAAGTCAGTGGATCCAGAACATCTAGACAGGCTGAAAATGGTAGCTTCATGACACACTGAAACCACAGGCTGCCAGAGAAGAGTCTGAGGTAGGATGAGCAGTCTCAGAGGACAAGAACAAAACCAGACCTCAGTGCTGCCTCAGACACTGGAAAGTGAAAAGCAATGCCATGTTTAATTAAAAGCTAATTGGAGAATCATGCTGGTAACCATAAATATTTTGTTGATTTGATAGGAAAGCAAGTCATAGACTTTCAGCCTAAGACCATGACATTAGTTGCAACTGTTCACAGACACAAACAATGACAAAAATAGAACTTTACTGTCAAAAAGACCCAAACTTAAAGTTGAACTACAAATTAACTACTCTTAAAAGGGGCAAGTATGGCAGCTCACTTAAACCATAAAATATTCATCAATATTTCACTTGTACAATGATGGAAATATAATTATACCTTTAGTTATGCTTATCTGTCTTTTTTAATTGATGACAAAGGTCTTCTCAGTTTCAGATAAAATATAAGGCCTCCAAATAAAAATCTAAATGTGCCATGCCACTCTAAGACCTCAGCTGTGGGAGGGAGATAAGGAAGAATTTCTGCCTACTGAAGATCATGTTTGATGTCTTGCTAGCCTCCTGGGGAAGTCATTTCAAACATAGATTTCAGAAAACTATCAAACTGCCAGAAGAAGGGAGTTCTCCAGGAAGGTCTGAGTTTCATAACAACTTTGAAACCCAAGACCACCTTTCTGCAATTCTGTTTTCCTCACTTTAAAACTTCTAATAGACAAGTCACCATCACTTCTTTAGGCCTCGGTTGCCCTGCAACAGTATGTCCTTTTTATCTCCCTTTTTCTACATCTTTATTCTTCTTTTGGAATCAGCTGAAGGATGCCTGGCTGCTCCACTAGATTGGGTACTAAATTAAAAGTGGCTTTTGCTAGTTGAGTGTCTCAAAGAATACACATAGCTCCACCTTCAAGGACACCTGAGGCTATTCTGCCAGTTAAGGAGAGAAAAGACAAGTTCACATAGAAAGAGAAAGCAAACAGCTCTGAAGAGCAAACTCTCAGTCATAACAATGAGCTTGGCATTTCTTCTTTTGCACAAGCAGTGCAAAAACTTGGGGAAAGTTACTGAAAATTGCAAGGAAGAGAACAGGAAGCACATTTGAATTTTGATGCTAAAGAGGAGCATTTAAACCTCCAGCAGCAGGAGCAAACAAATACAAATCCTAGAGCATTCTAGAGGATTCTAAAGCAATGCATCTCATCTTTTCCCTAAATCCCAAATCACCATGGCATTATGGACAGTTGGGTAAGGAGAATGACCTTCAAAAGAAAAACAATGTCAAGAACTTCCACTGAGTTTTGAAATGCCATGGACAAGCACACACTTTAAGGCAAGAGTTGTGGTTGGTGGGATGTCTCTCCAGCAGAGAAAGTCCAGAATATCTGGAAGACCTGTTAGAGTGCAGCCAGGACTCACACTGTCCTCATCAACTGCTACAGCAGATAACTCAGTGGGGAAAAGGAGAGCGTGGCTCTTCTGAGTAATGAAAATTTAATTCCTACAATGGCAAAATAAAATGCCAAATTATTTGGAATTGTAGCATCACAATCGTTTCAGCAACTGTGTCATGTAATCCCACACAGCTCCATCTGATACATTATTCTACCATTTTTTGGAGAGGGTTGCCAATATGATTGATCCAAGATATTAAACCACTCCTAATTTATGTGATTGTGATCTGTAATCAGAAAGAAATGAGCAACTACAACTGAGAATTACTCTGGAGTAACAGAAAACATTCAGAATAACAGCAAGTGGTCTCCAAAAATTGCCCTCAAGGAAAATAAAAAAAAAAAAGAAAAAGGAATTATTTATTTCCTATTTAGCTACTTGAGTTCTTTTACTTATATCTTCAGGTTTGGTGTCTCTAAGCTGTGTCTGCACCCATCAGATCTAGAATCTTAGTTTTAAATGAGATCTGAGACCCCAACCCTCTTAGCTGAGACTAAGTACAAATACACCTAACACTCAGATTCATGACAAAAACTGGCATTGAGTCACATCAAAAGTCAACTTAGGCAACTGTTGAAACCCAACAGAGTTTCATAAAATCCAACAGGATCCAGAGTCCTTTGAATCACAGTTACTGATCTAATCTGAGGCCTGCTTATAGCATTATCCTGTGCTTCACATCTATTCCTCAAAAAAATAGGAAAACTTATCCTTCTGCTCGATATGTTGCTGAATATAAGTTATTTTTTCTTTTAGAGTACAAAGCCAAGATATGTTATATTACCTTTTGGGCATAAATCTCTAAAGGAGAAACCCACTAAGGTTAAACAAAAGCCTGAAAGGGCAGCATGAGGTAGACTTTTATTACATGTTGAAACAGAAAGCAAGGAGTTAGTGTTAAGACAGCAGGGTTGTTCTTCCCAGTTTAGGGAGAAGAACATTATTAGTTCATACAATCTCAATTCTAAAGTATCCCGTGGGACATTCTACCTCCACAGCTGAACAGTTACCAAAAGGGATTCATTTGCAAATCAAAGATGGTCTCATTTTCTCCCCGTGGTTCAGAATGCTTTATAAAACACTACTGAAGGAAATAAGAGCATTTTAGTGCCTAAAGTTAGTAACCTACATTAAAATACTTTAAATTTTGTTACCAAAAACAGCATTCTAGAAAAAGCAAAATTGTTTGAACCCCTTGGGAAATACTCCCTTTCTAGAATGAGCTTAAAACTGTTACATTAGATGCTATTGTGCTATTTTTCTGTAGGTGTTTTTTTATCCATGAATCAATGGATTATACTAGGCTTATTTACAATCCTTCTATCAAAGCAAGTGGTAGCATTGATTTACTGAGTATTAAGGGACAACACCTCTGCCTCTGGCATGGCCTCAGATTTTCTCCCAGTGAAGTCTGGGTTATGACTATATAGGAGGAGCTGATCTGCAGCTAAATGACATTCCAGTCAATACACAGCCTGTAAGCTTCCAATAAGCACCATACACAA
The DNA here is from genome assembly GCA_013396975.1 of Bucco capensis. Lineage (NCBI taxonomy): Eukaryota > Metazoa > Chordata > Aves > Piciformes > Bucconidae > Bucco > Bucco capensis. The sequence continues at coordinate 64,808 of VWZO01016442.1, read as the reverse complement.
GAATGGGCAACATTTGTTACTGAGTAGTTTAGGTGAAAGATCTAGTTTTAGTTAGTACATGTTTAGTTGCAAGTGNGCAGAGTAGATGGGAAGGAGAACCTCCCTTGATTTGCTGGCCACACTCTTCTTGATGCACTCCAGGATGCTTTAGGCTTTTAATAACTGTGACTCTTACATATAACAATGTCCCATATAGTTACCAGGATATTACTTCTCATACTTACTCCTTAGGCCTGTTAAACTCATGCTAGAATTGCTTTTTGTCTATATGCAACTATTACAATTGCAGAAGGGGCATAATTTTTCATCAGCTTTTGAATTAGTTCTCCCTAAGACAAATCCTACACTCAAATGCAGACCTTGCAGTCCTGAATCCCTGCAAACACAGTGGCATGACACACAGAAATTATTTATACAACATTATCTATGGGGAGGGGGGGACGGGGGGGGGGGGCACGGAAAGGCTGGGAAGTTAAAATNNCGACAGAGCTGTGATATTAAATGCCCAGTAGAATAATGATTTATCAGTCAGGAATGAAAGATGAGCAAATAAATTGTTTTATATTTCCTCACTGGCAAGTGGACATTTTTGTCTGTTTGACTTTATGCTGGTTTGGAATGGTTGTTCAGATTAATCTGTGTAGATATGAGAAGGGCACTGGGGATGCTGGATGAAGTGTTATTTTCCCAGAGGTAATATGTTGATGGTTCTACTGTAGGGAGATTTTACTGTGTCAGTAGCAGAGAGAGAACAAGTTTTACATTTACTATGGCTTGCTCTAGATTCATTTAATGTATTTGGAGTTCTCCTTTCAGGGTAGGCTCTGTCTCCTTATGTCGTAGGGGGATAGGAAAGCATCTGCAGACTAGAAGAGTTGGTTCTAGGAAGACTTATTTCAAGAAAGCACATGATTAAATTAGTTGGTGATTTTTCTGTATAGGTACTAGATCTGAAAGATTATGAAGCAAACCCAGGGTAGGACCAGAGGCTTTTACTGAAGTTCTTTCAAAAGCTGGTTTCATTCCTTAAATGAGTGCCCCGCTGTGTAAACATCCTCTTGGTTGCAGAGTGGGTACATTCTTCTTGGAGCAAAATGAGGGTTTACCTATGCAAAAGAGCTTTTTGGGGATGTTTCAGATGGTTACTCTTTTTTGAAGGAATACATATGCTTACCCTTGGAGGGGGGAGGGTATTATTTTAGTGTATATTATTGCTTCCAAGCAACCATTTTAGTAACTGGTGATGCTACATGAGAAATTTCACACAGAATCAGAGAATCGTTAAGGTTAGAAGAGAACTCTAAGATCATCAAGTCCAACCATACCTAGCACTACAATACACATAAACCATGGTCATAGGTAGAGCACCTAAATGTTTCTTAAACCCCTCCATGGATGGTGACTCCACCACCTCCCTGGGCAGCCTGTTCCATTGATAATGATAAGGCAGTATTCCAAACTTCTTCAAGCAGAAGATAAGTTTCCAAATCTGTGGGATAAATCTGTGTAAGTAGCCAGATTTCTTGTGAAGACTGCCAGAATGTCAGCTGAGTGTCTTAGGTTTACTACCATGAAGATGTAAAACTTGTTCTCCAAAGCAGTCAATGAAAAGGTGGTTCTATTTTGGGTCTTCCTTGGAGCTCATTACTATGTGTCACTATATCCAGTTCCATTTTCTTCTTAGCACGTGCCAGAGAAAAGAGGTATGGAAACAGCCTTCTCTAGGGGATAGGAGACAGTAATTCTGAGATCAGTGATTTTATTTTCTCTTTAAGAACATGTCTCTGCTTTCAGCTTGTGACTGACAGTGATGGTGGATGACAGCTACAGATTAGCAAATAGAAGCTGTTATTTATTTCTCTTTTTTAATCTTGTGCCAGTGGCAGAACTTTCTGACAAAAGAGTGAGTACTTAACATGATCATAGTATTTAGCTTAATAGCTCAGAAGTGTATATCAGCTCGTTCATGCGCAGCTGAAAAAGCTCACATAATAACATAGCTCAGAAAGATCTCAAAAACATGCTCAACAATCTCCAAATTACTTCCCCCCCACCTGTCTTAAAATATATATTATATATCCATTAAAGGTAGTTCTACAATGAAGAACAGTTAGTGGAACAGACAACCAGCACATACCATTCCCTTCTGTTCATCTTCTGTTAGGAGTGGCAAGAAAAAGAAAGGCAAATAGGGAAGAGAATGTATGTAGGCAGAGATAAAGCCAAGTATAGTCACCCTTAATGGTAAAAAAGCTCTTTTTGACTTATTCACCAAATGCCACCCATGAAAAACAGTCTCTGTTAGGTTTTCTGGCTCCTCTGACATTTGATTAAAGCTGGAATTAAGCAGCCCTCATTAGAACTTGAGGAGAATGAATGATACTTAGGAAATGTATAGCATGCATACCTGCTCTGAATGCCAGCACTGTACACCAGATTATCAACAACCAATTATGCTGATGAATAGCAACTTAAACTATCATTTCTTAGAGCTACAAATTGTTAGTTTTAATGTGCTGCCACTTGTATATTTACCATGGCTGAAAGCCAAGGGAGTAACGTGACATCAGCAGCTTAGGACCAAATCTTTGTCATACCACAAAGGCACCAGTGACTCTGGGATTCAGGAGAAATGGTAGAAGGAAAGAGAAAACAAAAAAGCATCAAGGCAACTTGTTTTAGAGACTTTCTGTGAATTAAGTGCTCTGATTAAAGCTATAAACACTCAGAATGAAGAAATTCTTGCAAAACTATTGTTCATCTGAAAACACGTGGAACTGAGGTGGGGTTTGTGTGTTTGCCAGGGAGTAGTGATTTAGGTTTCATCTTTAGAATACATTTTTCTGCAGGGTTTCAAATCAAAAATGAGGAGGAAAAAACCATTATATTGGTGTTGATTGACTGCTGTCATTTCCTGAGTGCTCATCTCTACCTTGAATAACAAACTCAAAAATGATCAGTTGTCTGTATCGTGACGTTCCCAATCCTTTCAGCTTTCTGTAGGATCTTCATATTTTTGTCTTTCAGCATCCTACTCCTATTTAGCAAACATTTTGGGATCTCTTGACAAGATGACAGAAAAAAGACAGCTTCCAACTGAAGCTCTCACTGTGGAATTTTCTTTGCAGCTATGGGAAAAGAAATCCAGGGTGCACGAGTATGGTCTGTAGTTCTGTGTCAGTGAGTAGGTGTCATTGTCTAATGAAAAAGGTGACCCCAGAGGAGAGCTAGAGAAGCTGGCTGGGTTTTTCTTTTCCATATTCCTTCCCTTTGTAAATGTGGATGGTGAATATATCTTGAAACTTAATTGGTTGAGAAGTGGATGGCACATTGCAGGAAAAAGTAGCTGGCTTCTCCCAGGATGAGAGGACTTACTGCTTGTATTCTTCTCGAATGCATTATCAAGTTGCTTGAGCAAATGGGAATCTATGGCTGACAGATGTTCTGCTGGAAATGAAATTTGGACTAGAGAGAATATGATGATGAGCAGCATCCCTGTTCTGTGAACTTAATTTAAGTCCTAAACTGTATATTTTTTTTAACTGAATGAAAAACATTTTACAGAATAATTAAGGCTGGAAGAGACCTCTATGATCATCAAGTCCAACCATACCTTATCACTACCATACCACTAAACCATGGCCCTAAGTAAAATATCTGTATGTTCAGGGAGTTGTAGAGAGCAATAAGGTCTCCCCTGAGTCTCCTCTCCTCCAGACTAAACAACTCCATTTCCTCAGTGGCTCCTCATAAGACTTTTGCTCCACTTGCCCCTTTACAGAGTGGAAAAAGATATGTTGGACAACAGACATCTGAGGTCTAGCATCCCATGAATATTCTGCCCCCATCTAAGAAACAAAAATCCTACCTAAACCATAGGCAGAGGTGAAATGTTGTTTTGGAGGTTCTTGTTTATAAAAAGCTCTTATAATGTTATGTAGACCCTGCTTGAGAGCAAACCCCAGGCTCAGCTATCCTGTGGGATGCTCCTGGGCTCTTAGTACATGCAGGGTCAAAATAACAGAGCCTTCCCCAATTGCTGTACTGTGCACAGCCACCTGTTGCACAGCCTGGAAAAGCCAAACCCAGAGCAGCTGCAAAGCCATAAACCAAACTTGTGAATTGCCTGTCTATTGAAGTCAAATTTACCTAACCAAATTCATATTCCTGGCTCCCAGGCAGTGATCTGTCTCCAAGTAAAAATCCCAAAGACTGCAAAAAAATCAACTACTGCAAGAGGTTGTTATTGGTTACGGAGAGAGAGAGAAAAAACTAGGTAAACAAAAACATGATGCCTCCCATTCCCTGTGTCCAGGAGAAAAGCAAGTCTTAAGGATTATGGCTCCTTCCAGTAACATTCTGAATGGCTGTGCCTAGCAAATCAACTGGTAAGTACTGCTACCCTTAAATATCTTATTGTCTGAACACAACAAACTGCTTCAAACTTTGATAAAGATCTGACAGACAGAAGGAAGAAAGCACTATTGCAGAAAGCAACTTGAGTTCAACAAAACTACTATAAACTCAATAAACTTCAGCAGAAGATACAATTTTTCAACCAGACCAGAGTTTAGCAGAACTATGGAGGAGAGGAAATATGGTTTCATTGCTATAAATGTTATATTTGCTTAGCTATACTCCCTTTAAGAGTACTGTTTTTGTGGAGCAGTCCTTTGATCCAGAACTGATAGCTTGGAACTTTTTGCAAATCTAAGAGCTTTGGCATATTTCTAAGTATTACCCACAGTTACCTAGGTTAGACTTAACTCTTACTTCAATATCTTAATCAAGGACATAGGCAGTGGGGGTGAGTGCACCCTCAGCAAGTTTGCAGATGCCATGAAGCTGAGAGGTGCAGCTCTCCTAACAGTAGGAAGGGATGCCACCCAGGGGAACTGGAAAAGCTTGACAAGTGGGCCAACATGAATTGAATCAAGATCAACAAGTCCAAGTGCAAGGTCCAGCATCTAGGATGAGGCAATCCCAGACATGAGGACGTGCTAGGAGAAGAACTATTTGGGAGCAGCAGCCCTGCCAAGAAGGACTTGGGCGTTCTGGTGGACAACAAGCTAGACATGAGCCAGCAATGCATGCTTGCAACCCAGAAAGTCAACTGTACCTTGGGCTGCATGAGGTGGTGTGGCCAGCAAGCTGAGGGAGATGATTCTCTAGCCCTATTCTGCTCCTATGAGACCCTACCTCTGTCCAGCTCTGAGGCCTTCAGCCCAAGGCATGTGTGGACCTTTTAGAGTGGATCTTGCAGAGGGCTGGAGCACCTCCCCTCTGAAGAAAGACTTAGGGAGTTGAGAAGGCTCTACAGAGACCTTTTCGTGGCCCTCCAACACTTAAAGGGAGCTTATAAGAAAGAGGGAGAAAGACTTTTTACACAGGCAGATAGTGATAGGACAAGGGGAAACAGTTTTAAACTGAAAGAGAGGAGATTTAGATTAGGTGTTTGAAAGAAATTCTTTCCTCAAAAGGTGGTGAGGCACTTGAAGAGGTTACCTGGAGAAGCTGTGGAAGTGCCTGGAAGTGTTCAAGGCCAGGTTGGATGGGACCCTGGGCAACCTGGTTTAGTGGGTGACATCCCTTCCCATTGCAAGGGGTTGGAACTAGATGATCTTTAAGGTCCTTTCAAACTCCAGTCATTCTATGATTAACATATTTACAGTTGGAATCTTCCTCTCTCAAATTTCCTTTGTGTGCCACTAAAAATCTCATGGAGATCTATTCCCTGACAGAATTCCCTTTTCTCAGTGTATAGGAGACCTATCTAGCACAAAAAAGTGGCCATTTCACCTCTGCTTCTGACCTGTAGGTCAGCTGAAATGGAAATAGCATTCATAATCTGGGAAAGACGAACCTCATGTTGTGTAAACTTAGTTTTTTAAAGGTGCACCTGTGACTGCTGTCACACAAATAATCCTATGGGATGAGTTTTACATTCCCAACTGCTCTCAAGATGTGGCTTACACTGTTAGTAACATACAGTATATTTTAGTTGAAGAATTTTGGGTTTCAGTGTTTTAGGAAATTTATAGCCCAGAGGGCCATTAGCTATGTCAGTCACAGTCAACTCCAAGTGCACTAGATGCTACTAAATATCCATTCTCTACAGGCTTAAAAGCAATAATGCCATCAACCTGCTTCATCTTCTATGGAGAAAATGGCATTTCTATTTTGAATCCCTTTTCCACTTTTAGAATTTTTCCCTCCTTTGTTGGTTTTTTTTTTCTCTTGATCCTTAATACTTCATTTAAGAGAAGATAAATCACACTTTGTCAGCTCATACCACTGTCACTGTTCTAATATTTTCAAAGGTAGGTTACTCTAGTGAACAAATCATTGCATTACATCTTCATTTTACATTGCATCTTCTCAAAAGCAGGATCTTTGGGACACTACATGCCAAAAGGCCAGAAAACAATCAGGTCAAGACCTTGGATACTATCCAAACATCCCTTTTAAACAAAAAAATCACATTTTAAACGAAGTGGTTAAGTCTGTTTTTCTGTTGTAAAGCTACAACCTTTCACATAGTACTAAAACATATACTGCATAAATTTATTCTTTTTAAGGAATGTATTGAAATGACAGCTGAGCTACACATAAAAAGGTTGTTTAACAACAGATATTTCCTACCAAAAGTAACTAGATCTCTGGTAAAAGCTGTCATTTCAATAGCCAGCAGTCAAGTTAGCAAAATAGAACAAAAGCAGCACATTTAGCTGGTCCACTTCTTCATCCCAACCACAGAATCATTAAGGTTGGAAGAGACCTCTAAGCTCATCAAGTCCAACCATACCTAGCACTCCCATACCACTAACCCATGGCCCTAAGGAGAGCATCTAAATGTTTCTTAAACCCCTCCAGGGACGGTGACTCCAGCACCTTCCTGGGCAGCCTATTCCAAGACTTAACAACTCATTCAAGGAAGAAATTTCTCCTTATACCTAATCTAAACCTCCCCTGCTGCAACTTGAGGCCAAATGTTCAGCCCTGTTGTGGTTCTGGAGACACAAGAGAATAATATTCATATGGCATTTCAGGGATCTTATTCTGTAACTCAGGCTGGAAATCAGACACAGTATAGACAACTACAAAATCATCTGGAGACTTGTTAGATGCCACAAGTGTACCTATGTGTCTATGTTCTTGGTGCTCTTTGCTCTGCACCATCCATGAAAGTGTAATATATGCAGGCATGCTGTCACACAGCTGACACTAAAATAGGTGAATAAAATATTTAGCTCAATGTTAGAATAATCACAGTTCAGAAGAGTCTGGGTTCAAAGTGAATTACTTGGAGTCATCTCCATTTACCCTGGAATCACTCCCACTTGGAGATGACATCATCTCAGGAAGACAGTCCTTCTCCCACCTAAGACCTCAGTGTCTGACTCTGGAGGATCAAGTCTGTCAATAGCCATGGTAATGCACAATAAAAAATACAGTGACATTTCAAAGATCTGAAAGCACTGTTTCATGTGCAATATCTGAGAGGCTGATAAAATAGAGACCTTCAGAATGAAGTGCAGACATTTTGACATCTTTCAGCAGTGCTAAAGAGTGCTGCTACCAAAAAGAAATTAATCTCCCTTTATGGTGTTGAAGGTAGGAAATTATCCAACTTCCCTGTCCAGTTCTTAGAGGAGATCAGATTTACTGTGGATAAAGGATCTTGAATGGGAAACAAAATCAGTAAAATAACCATCTAAACTGTTGGTTCTTTTTTTTAATCAAAACACAACCTTACTACTAGCTTTTACAGAATTTATCCAGATACAACATGCTCACATCAGATCAAAAGAAAATGTTATTAAGAAAAGTCTCAAGTTATTTTTTTCAAAATCTAATCTAACTTCCAAACTGGAATTCTGGAATGGGTTTAAGATCAAGGAAAAAGAACTGGTTCATACCTGTTTAAGTAGAATCTTTAAAATTCAGTATTTCACAGAATCACAAATGTTGGAAGAGACGTCTAAGATCATCAAGTCCAACCATACCTAGCACTAACATACCACTAACCCATGGCCATAAGGAGAGCATCTGAATGTTTCTTAAACCCCTCCAGGGATGGTGACTCCACCACCTCCCTGGACAGCCTATGCCAAAGACTTAAGAGCCCTTTCAGTAAAGAAATTCCTCCTTATATCCAATCTAAACCTCCCCTGCTGCAACTTGAAGCCATTTCCTCTCATCCTCTCACTGTTAACCCTGGAGAAGAGACGTAACCCCATCTCACTCCAACCTCCTTGCAGGGAGTTGTAGAGAGTGATAAGGTCTCCCCTGAGCCTTTAGAACTCTGTGATGGCCTGTACAAAACACACGATCAAGTTTACCCATCCTCTGCAGAACAGGAGACAGTTCATCATAAACAGCACTGTTATCCTTGTGGTAAGTCTTAGCAGAAAACAGACTTGAAACACAATCCTTATTCTCAGAGGCAGTCTCTTCAAGCTAACAAAAATGCAGAAGAAATAAAAATGATAGAAGTTTAAGCTTACTACATGCACAACCACACTGGAACTTGTTGTTTTCTGTAGTAACTGGTCAGGGACCTGTCCCCATCCCTCTCCCAGAAAGAACACCAGTGTGGAATTGTTTGGGGAAGCAAGCTGTACAGCATGCATGCAGTCTGGTGTTATATTAGTCTGGTTTTTATCTGAATAAAAATATGGAAGTCTGCTTCAAAAAACTGCAACTACTAAGAGAAAATCTCTGATCAACTCATATTAATGAAAAATCAGTCACTCAGAACTGTAGAAAACATCCATTAAGTGCAGCAAAACTACAAATATGGCATCCTAGGATGCATTAAGAGGAGCGTGGCCAGCAGATCCAGAGAGGTTCTTCTCCCCTCTCCTCTGCCCTGGGGAGGCCTCCCCTGGAATCCTGTGTCCAGTTGTGGGCCCCTCAGCTCTAGAAGGCTAGGGAGCTGCTGGAGAGAGTCCAGCCCAGGGCCAGCAAGATCCTGAAAGGAGTGGAGCATGTGCCCTAGGAGGACAGGCTGAGAGAGCTGGGTCTCTTCAGCCTGGACAAGAGGAGACTGAGAGGAGACCTCAGGAATGCTTAGAAATATGTGAAGGGTGAGTGTCAGGAGGAGAGAGCCAGGCTCTGCTCAATGGCATCCAATGTTAGGACAAGAGGGAATGGGAGCAAG
>VWZO01016442.1:0-55152 GCA_013396975.1 Bucco capensis | reverse complement strand
AGAATGCTCAGGGGTTGGAACACCTCTGCTCTGAGGACAGGCTGAGGGAGCTGGGATTGTTCAGCCTGGAGAAGAGAAGGCTTCAGGGGACCTACTAGTGACCTTCCAGTACCTAAAGGGAACTTCCAAGAAGGCTGCAGAAGGCCTGTTTGCAAAGGCCTGCAGTGAAAGGACAAGGGGAAATGGTTTTAAATTGGAGAAGAGTAGATTTAGACTTGAGATTAGGAAAAAGTTCCTCCCCACAAGGGTGGTGGAACACTGGCACAGGTTGCCCAGGGAGGTGGTTGAGTTCCCATCCCTGGAGGCATTCCAGGTGAGGCTTGCCAGGGCTCTGGGCAAGCTGATGTAGTTGGGGATGTCCCTGCCCACTGCAGGGGGGTTGGACTAGATGACCTCCAGAGGTCCCTTCCAACCCAAACCACTCTAGGATTGATTCTAATGCAGCAGTACCTGCAGTGTGTCTACTGCTGTGCCAACAGATTTCATAGCTATGTGCTCATAACTTCAAATGCCATCTATTTCAATCAAAATATGAACTCAGCAGACGAGGGGACAGTAATCATCTGTTCTGCTACTAGGCAGGAATTCCACTAGTGATGGGCAGGTGGCAAGCACAAGAGCCTATTAGCTCCTTATAACCACATCACAGATCAGATTCATCATATCAGTTGCTGAGAGGAGCTTCATGGGAGCAGCAGAGCAGTAGGTCTAGGGCTTTTCCTGAGGTTGGGAAATGCCAGAGGAGCAGAAAGCCCACCAGGAGCTCAAGAAATTGAGGTGTAGGAGCACATCCAGAGAAGAGCCATATAGCTGGTGAAGGGCCTAGAGCATGAGTCTTACAGTATCACAGATTGTCAGGGGTTGGAAAGGACCTAGAAAGATCATCTAGTCCAACGCCCCTGCCAGGGCAGGATCACCTAGACCAGCTCACACAGCAATGTGTCCAGGCAGCTCTGCAGTGTCTCCAGACAAGGAGACTCCACAGGCTCCTGGGCAGCCTGGGCCAGTGCTCTGGCACCTGCACTGCAAACAAGTTCCTCCTCAGGTTAATACTAAACCTCCTGTGATCCAGCTTGCTCCCATTCCCTCTTGTCCTAACATTGGATGCCATTGAGAAGAGCCTGGCTCCCTCCTTCTGACACTTGCCCTTAACATATTTAACATATTATAACATATTATAACATATTAACATATAATTAACATATTTTTAACATATTTATAAACTCTTGCGAGTATTGGCTGAGGGAACTGGGCTTATTTAGTCTGGAGAACAGGAGGCTCAGGGAAGACTTTTTTTTGCTCTCTACAACTCCCTGAAAGGAGGTTGGAATGAGGTGGGGTTGGTCCCTTTTCCACAGTAATAAGTGGCAGGACAGGAGGAAATGGACTCAAGTTGCACCAAGGCAGATTTAGATTGGATATTAGGAAAAATTTCTTCATCCAAAGAGTTGTCAGGCTTTGGAACAGGCTGCCCAGGGAGGTGCTGGAGTTACCATCCCTGGAGGGATTTAAACAAACCTGCAGATGTGGTGCTGAGGAACATGGTGCAGTAGTGACTTAGTAGTGGTAGGTTAACAGTTGGATTTGATGATTTTAGAGGTCTCTTCTAACTAAAATGAGTCTGTGACTCTGATTTTAGATGGCAGACATTTTGCAGCGTGATCTGACAGGTTAGTTAGCATTTCCTGAAAACAATAGCTGGGTGGAACGACAGCAGATGCATTTTCTCTCTGCTCAGTCCTGCTTGGGTTTAGCTAGAGGCTCACAGCACTTGTGCAACATGATGCAGACTAAGGTCACAGCAGGCCCAGCTTTCAGTGTCCCTGTATGCCAAGACTACTTAAGCTTTTATTGAAGAAGGATACATATTGGCCTAGCAGAATCAGCTTAGGTTATGTATTCAATGAGCTATATGCTTGAGGTAAACAAGAAAGCTCATTTTGAGGGGCATGTCAGTGGTTATAAATCCTTTTCCTACACAAAATGAAGATAATTTCATTGAACTGTGCCTGCTGCTGCTATTTCCAGACATATTGAACAGCAGTCTGGGTTTTCCAGACAATTATTTGCCCTCTGCTCCATTATGTACATCTCTCTGCATTTTCTTGCAGCCATCTGGACCAGTGTAAAAATACCAAAGTCACCAACAACAGCTTTGGTTATAAATAGCCCTAGGAGAAAGTAGTAGAAGTGTTGGGATGAACAGGTGTTAAAACTACATGCATCCAGGGGAAAAAAACAGCATTCTGTAACACTTTCTGATAAGGCTGGCATCCATATCAGCAAACACTCACCACAGCTCCTTTGGCACATTTAATTTCATTTAGCATTAACAAAACTATGGAAAGGACTAAGGAAAGGACAAAGACCTCCACATAAACTTATGAACTTCCCCTTGCCTCTTGAGATGCAAATACTACTATTTTCCCTTAAAACTGTGCTCTTTGATAAAACTATCATTTTATGCTAATACAAAAAGTGATTAGTATTCAGCAGTGGAAGCTCTGGAGAGCTATTTCTAACAGTTTAAAAATACAGTTAAAAAATGTTCCTTTAAACATCACCAAGGGAAATTGCACAGTCAGGAGAGAAATTACTTACAGTTATGCACAAACCCATGGTACTCGAGAGGAAATAAAGGTCTTCAGTCACAGAACATCCATTTGTGTCCTTGGGAACACAGGGAAAGGGGAAAGAGAGCTCGAAGCTAAGCACATGCAATGTCTTCTTGCAAGTAAATTCAAAGGAGTTTGTGCAAAACAGCTCTTCAGAGACAATATAAAGAGGAGAGAAATGTGTGCAAGGGATGAACAACTAACTACCAGTGAAAGGCAGTCTCCTTTGGATGCACAGGTAGGTCAGGACACTCATCAGTTCTGGTCATTCAAAGAAGAAAATGATTTCCTAAAAGTATCTTCTAGACAATAGGAAGCTTCCAGGTAACTGAGGTGACCATAAACCTCTCCTGATTATCTTTCCCTTTTCTGGGCATTCATCAAGTAGCACTAAAGGATAAAGACACAGGGACTCAAAATTCATATCGAGTGATGGATGTGATTTGATAGACCACATTTCTATCATCCCACAAAGTTTTAAAAGGTTCCTTAAGATCCCATGAAGGTGAGAAGCCAAGCATATAGATCAAAACATAATGTGGTGGGTACTGAAATTTCTGGAAGCCCTCCTACTAACTACACATTCACAAAACCATGAGTATGTATGGAACAGAATGAGCTAAGTGTAGTAACATTTTAAGTAAGAAATGGATACTTCTCTATAAAATACAGCTGAGATTTCTTTTGTGTTTGTAAACAGTACAGGACAACTGACACTTTGTATGTCCAAAGTGAAAAGACAAGAAAAATACTGTCACAGCTACCTGTGGCCAGCAGGGAGAGGGAGGTTCTCCTTCCCCTCTACTCTGCCCTGGGGAGGCCACAGCTGGAGGATTGTGTTCAGTTCTGGGCTTCCCTGGTTAAGAAGNAGGTCTCTTCCAACCCCTAACATTCTGTAATTCTGTACACTCCAACAACAAGATTCAATGAAAACTCTGAATCTGGATAAGATGGAATTTCTTTTCTCCCCAGCTGTCTCTCTTTATCCCCTAAGGCCTTAGATCACAGTCTAACAGCACGTTACAATAATAGTTTCTTTTCCACATAGTCACTTAAAAGGGTTTATTATAGTTCCACACAATACCACATGTTTATTTCTCTTCTGAAATGATGTTTTCTCCCTACTAAGCTGAGAGTAATAGCTGTTGTTTTTTTCCTGGTATGATTACTCTTAATTAGAGTCAAGCATGTAGTGCATCAGACAAGAGGACTGCAGATCATGGTGACACTTCAAACAGCCTCTTTAACTTCAACAGAGCCTGTTCAAAGTTGGGGTGGGAATAAATCCTCACAAGAGTTGTTTATACTTAGTTGTGTAACACTACACAGCATGGGGTACTGGACTGTTGGGTTAATTAGTTTAAGAACCTATCAGTGGCATCTCACCTCCAGGTTTGCAATTTGACATTGCAATTAGCATGAAGCAGTTCCCTTTTTTGGTCCAATTTCTCCCACACAAATTGTTCTCACAGATGTCTCACCTAAGAAACCCAAGAGCAGAGCCAGTCAGAATTCACTCAGGCTTTTCAACTGGGGTCTCCATGGGATGTCTAAAGAAACATCAAAGGGTTAGGTTAATCCTAAGTGATCCTGGAAGAAGTCCAGGGTTTCCTGAGGCTTTAAGGCTGTGATTAAAGCATACACCTCTCTGCCCTAGTAATGAGGTGAGATTATCTTTGCCAACAATAGGATGTATTTTATCCTGTGTGACACAGCTCCTGGAGGAGCTGTCAGGAAAAAGGTGCAAACATCAAGTCAAAAAGCCATTCAGCATCACAGAATGTTAGGAGTTGGAAGAGACCTCTGGAGATGATCTAGTCCAACTCCCCTGTAAGAGCAGGAGAACGTAGAGCAGCTTGCACAGGATGGGGTCCAGTCGGGTTTTGTATCTCTCCAGACATGGAGACTTCACCACCTCCCTGGGCAGCCTGGGCCAGTGCTCCACCACCCTCAGAGTAATCAAGTAACAGTCTCTACAAAGCCACAACAAGTACAAAACTCTCCTCCACCAAACCCTGAATCAGCTCCCTCTTCTTCACATGGCAAATCAACTGGATGTGACAATATGATGCTGAATTACCTTGCATGCAATGCTGGAATTTGTTGGTGCTGTCTAGGTTGGCTGAAGGCAATGCAACATACACAGAAGATATCTTTGAAACAGACACAACTTCAAATTTTCTTGAACTCCAAGATCTGAAAGCAAATACTATCCTCTGTCCTGTCTGAAGATACAGACATTGAACAGTTAATCCAGAATTATGCAGAAAGTCAATTGTAAGGTTTATATTTCAGTTTACCATTAAGAGACATCTTTTTCTATGTTCTCAATACTAGACAATAATTTATCTTAGAGCTTTATCAGCTCAGCTTATCAGCCTACAGGTGTTAAACAACTAATCCTCTACTCCTAACATCAGCAAACCACACATACTAAAAGGGAGTAGAATAGGGCTCGAAAAAGAAATTAATGATTCCAATCAAGCAAATAGTTTCTATTGGCTTCATTAATGGTTTTTCCTTCTACCTCATGTCAGACACACTATCTGTTCAGGTCCATCTGCTTGTGCTAATTTCAGGGTCAAGCAATTAAGACATCAGAGTCTTCCACATATATGGCTAAGAGTTATTCAGGGAAATGGCTTGGTATTCATTAGTCACATATAAAATTAACTGCTTTATATGCCAGACAGAGACAGGCCCATCAGATGGCATTGAAAATAAAAGGTTTTGTTTCCAAGATATTCATAATTTCTTATAAAAACAAATCTAATAAGAGATGGAATTGAAGGTAAATTCATCCTCTTTGGAGAAAAGAGTTTGAATTCTTCAAGCTGATATTTCTTTTATAGGTATTTAAAACAGAGATTCAGCCATCAGGAACTGCAGAAAATTCTCTTTTCTGCTAACTGTGTTGAATCCCCAAAAGACAAGAGGGCTACATTGATGGGTGTGGTATTAAGGTCCAGCTTTCTGTGGGAAAGAAATGCAGGCTGATTTAGTGTACTAATTGTGTATGATATTTCTAGGTAAAATAAACTTGGACAGGTGATGTGATGAACTCATTTTCCTCCTAGTCGCTGGTGCAGTGCTGTATTTTGGATTCGCAACAGGGCTTCATCTACCCCATCCAGAAAAGATTACGGCATGCAGCTTATCCACACTGCTAAAGGGAAGGGCTAGGAGATGTTAAGTGATAAAAATTACTTGGCTTCCCTGTGGTATTTGCAGTTTGTTAGTAATTGGATCAGCCACGTGCTGCTCTTAAATCTATTCTGGCAACGTATTAGGAAGTGAGGCAATGACTTGTGCTTTCTGAAAGGGTTTCATGTTTTGCTGAGCCTTAGAATGTTAATCAGTGTTCAGTATTGTTTGTAACAATTACAGACCTTGATCAAGTCATATACTTAACTTTTTTGATAGGAAAATATATCCTTGAGACTTCTCTATCCTTGCTTTCTTCACACTTTTCTTGAGACTATTCTCAGAGCTGTCGAGAGTAGACTGAGAACAATCTATTTGTCTCAAATGAACACAGTAATCCTAAAATCCTAATCTACCTATTGCCAAAACAAAACAATAATGTCACATCCTATGATTCAGCTGTACTACACCTTCCTCTTGCTTGGTTTTGGCTCTTCCATGCCTGCACCCACTGAGGATGATTTGTATTCTAGGAGAAAGTGAAAAAACAATCCACTCCCAGACACCAGCTCAAGTGTGAACACAAGCAAACCACTCTAGTGCCTCACACTTCATCCTGGGAAACATCCTGAATTTGAGAAAGAATGGGAGGTTTCTTTTTTCTTATCAAGTAGAGTGTGTGTGTGTGCACCACCTCCCTGGGCAGCTCACCATGACACTAGCTTACATAGCTCTACACCAGAGGCTACTTGAAAGTAAACAGTTAAAATCAAAGAGCATAAACTTTTATATTAGTGTGTGTGATTTCTGTTGTTGGTTGTTTTTTTTCTTAGGATAACTGCAATTATATTTTTCTGGGAAATACAGATGGTTGGTGTTGTTCTAATGGTAGAATAAAAAAGCTACTGTCAAACAGAGTGGACTTCCAATCAGCAAAGAAATCTCAGAGTGTAATATATTGGCCCTCCACCTAATTTAAAGATATTAGATGTTCCAGTAATATTAATATTTAATTTATAATTAGAGAGAGGACATCCCTGTTCCATCAGATACATATCTACTACAGAATTTATTCCTAATTTTCCATTAATTCATTTTTTTAATGCTTGAATCTCCAGTGATGTTTGCACTGCATTAAAAACAAGCATTTGAAACATTGCTGAAGTCATTTTAGGGAATTTCTTCAGTCATTTTTTTGTGACTGCCCTACATGCACCATGAAATTGATGAACTGTCTGCATATAGTATTTCCTACACAGCTTTGGATGGGTTTTTTTACTCCAGTCTCAAGAAGCACCATAACCAGCAGGCTGTGGTAGAATAAACAGTTGGGGAAACTATGGCATAAGTTTCTTCCAGCTTGTGATTAATGGACTGCCTGAGGAGCCTTGCTCTTGATCCAGCTCATTGACTCTGCTGACTTTCCTTAGAGATGCAAGAAATGGGCAGGAGAGCAGGACAGGAAACAGCTTGAAGCAAGTGACTGCTGACAGGATCTTCATTAAGTCCATTCTCCCACTCTGTTGGCAGCACTGCCAACCCTCAGGCCCCTTCTGCTTCCTACTTACCAAACCACTTACTGACTGCCATAACTTGTGCAGGTAAGCTGGTTTAGTGAACAATGCCTACATGGCAAGTGCTTTTGTTAATGTCTAAGTAAAGTCTTTCTGCACTTCAAGACCTTACTAATGCTGAATAGAGAAGGTACAACTCTCAGCATGCACAAGTGGAGATGTTCACCTTTTCCATATCAATACAGTACTATTCACTGTCTTTGAGTTTGCGACCCCTCCAGATCATGCTGTGGAGATGATCATTCCTTCTTCTACAAAGAAATTCCTCCCTCTTGAATAACATCTTATTTGTTATAGCCAGTTTCTCCATTTTGTAGAGATCTTTTTCACAGACTTGACTCACTCACAGACTCACAAAGGTTGGAAGAGACCTCTAAGATCAAGGCCAACCATGCCTAACTAACATACCACTAAACCATGGCCCTAAGTAGAATTTTCAATTCTAACCTTGCCTTCTGACATTCTTGCAGGCCATCCCAGCTTCAAATCTGATAACAACACATGATATTTCATCACCTAGGTCTTTAATAAGTATGTTGAGCTGTATTAGAGCCCAGCTGCAGAATCCCAGTCAGTTCTTTATTTCATTTTGACAATTCATCACTGATAATGCTCTAAATACAGTTTTCAAATCAACCTTGCACCCTTCTTATTAATTTCTTCCATGCATTTCCCAAGCTTCTTTATGAAAGTATCATATAGAACAGTGTAAAAAGCCTTTAAAAAGTCAGGCTATTTGACACCTACCAACTCTTCTCTAACCCTAAGGCATGTTATCCTGGGGAGGATTTGAGAAGAAAGACTGGTTTGAAATCAGTTGTTCTCAACTCCATGCTGGCTGTTAGCCATTTCCCTGTCTTCTTTTCAGGGCTGTTGATTTTATCTTTAATGCTCTTGGCAAAACTAACAGACTATTGATAGTAATAGCAGGGAAAAACAAACTTAATAACAAACTTGCTCCTAAATTCTTCTATTAAAACTTTACAGAATGGGAGAGCTGACATCACTCAGCTATTAGAGACCATAAACAGAGAAATATTCAGTTATCTGTAACTTTTAAATGAAACAAGTAGAAGGCTGAACAAATAATAAATCTCCAGCGTCTAAAAAGAGATCAAATTAAATTGGTTGAGTAACTTCAGATGTCATAAACACAAAATTAGATTGCATAAACATTGTCAATTGGTGACTTTGCTCTTCGCATGCCTAACATTCATTTCAGCTACGGAAAAACTGTTCTATTGCCTTTTTAGCTTGAAAAGAATGCACTCTCAATGGAACCATCACACTACCAAGACAACTCTTAGTTCTGATCTTGGAGAGTAATAAAAAGTGTTGTAGGAAGAAGGAGAGAACATCACACAAGGGGACAATGAAGGAAGTCGATGTTAAGGATTAAATTGAAGTTAATTGTTCTAAATGTGGAAGATTTGACCCTCAATAAGCCTGTGTCTGAAAGATGTGACACTGAGCCTGAAAATAGGCTCTGAAACTTTCAAAAGGAAAATTGTAATCAATGATGTTAATGTGTGAGTAGGTTTGGTTCAACTGCAAGGACAGAAATACAACAGAAGCCACTCAAAAAGCAGGGGAAGTAAACAAAAGTGTTCCTGGAAGATGTAGTGTTGGGCAGAGTACTTTTGCACTAAGGGAGCTAACAGGGATTAAAGTTTAGGGAAGGGCATGTGGATAGAGCTCCTTACAATGACCCTCCCAACCTCTGCTTTCCTACCTGTGAACAGAGTCCAGCACAATGGATGACCTTGTCTAGGTGATCCTGCTCTGACAGAGGGGCTGGACTAGATGATCTTTCTAGGTCCTTTCCAACCCCTAACATTCTATGAGTCTATGATCAAGCAGCCATTGAATTGAGTCATCTACTACTGCTGGACTGCAAGTTTTTATGCCCAGCTGGGCTTCCTAGTGAATGGTTACTCCAAAACCTGTGATGTCACCTAGATTTAGTTCAGAATTATGAGTAGAAGGTAGTCCTTCTTAATGACAAATGGGGCTCACTTGTTTATAAAACACACAAACTCATGTACAATACCACAAGATCCCACAGTGGATAGAATAAAAGACTTAAGAGCTCAATTGTTTCTTAGTTCCTGGCTCCATCCTTACAAAAAGTTAGTATTTATCTGGCATATTTATCTCTAATTTCCAGAGCTACATGCCTTGCACAGGAAAACCAGTCATTCTTACCAATGCTCAACAGTCTGGAGATGGATATCTCCGTTCAGTAGCTGATTTTCATCTGCATTTACAGCACTCAAATGCTACTGAATGAATTCTGAAAACAATCACTACTCTGTGAGAACTGCACAGATAAGATAGTATAATGCTAAGCATCAGTTTCCAATGATCAAAGTGATTTTGTTCAATAAGTACATCATGGAAATTGGCAGAATCTCCCCCAGAGAAAAGAAGAAAGAGGAGGAGGGGAGGCAGCACTCTATCTGTGACAGCAGAGGCCTTTGGCTCTATCTTACCAAGCTTCCTGGAAAACACATTATTTCACAACATGGATTTGTAAGGGAAATTTTTGTTCCAAAACAATGCAGCCCCCTTTTAGCAGATGTTCTCTCCATGTTTGGCCAACACTGGACCTCCCTAGCTCTCTAAGCTATAAGCAGGCAGATGTTTTCAATATGCATTTTGCAGTTCCCAGGCCAGGTCTTGTGGCCTTGGCAGCTGGAGGGTGCAGCACAGGAGGATGAGGACTGCCACATCATGGGGCTTTGGCCAGACAGGTCCTCCCCCCTAGCCAGGAACAGATCTCAATGGCCCCAAGACAATGGCCTAGGGAACCCAGCCAAGGCAGCAGGGCCAGGGCCCCTAGCTCCACTCAGGGCATGCCTAGGGCCATGGCTGGGCTGAAATGGGACCCCTGGGACTCCCAGATGAGGTTAAACTAAAACAATCTTCAAGCCTGTCCTCCAATCTGAATATGTGCAATATTCACATTACCTGTAAGCCCAATTTCTGAATTCAGACTTCAATCAGGTAAGAAAAGAAACTTTGGATGTGATGTCTCAAGTGATCCTAACAGTTGATGGCACAGCAGCTCCTACATGGAAATTGCCCCTGATCAATATAGGAAGCCTAAAGCAGAAATCTAAGAAAAAACTCAAGTCCCTGTCTCCTTATCACACATTCCTTTCAGTATGTCCTTTCCTAAGAAGTTTATATTCACTCTCTACCTTTTCATGCCCCCAACAGCATAAAGAAAGCATTAACAAACTACTCTCAAAAGGCCTGAAGCACATAACTCAAACCCCTTCACGAGGGAACAGTGACCTCAAGTCAGCAGAAGTCTGTCTGTCTGCACTTCAAAATGGGCTTTTTTGTGAAAACTTTAAAGGGCAAAATAGCTCTGCAAGTGACAAATAAATAGTATTCACCTGCCTGTAAAATTAAAGGGCTAAATTTATTTTACAAACCAAGTAACTATCAATCTAGAGGGACAGCATATCAAACATAGTTCCCAGCAAAGAACCATAAATTAAAGATACTTCTTCACTTGCTAACTGATGATAAAAATACAAATAAAAACATTCACTTATCTTAAGTGCGCTTAGGAATATGTCTACTTTTACCATCCTATAGAAGGTTATATACATTTGTTCCTAAACTGACACCTCCACACAAACATAAGCAATTACCCTATCATTATTTTACTAGACCTTAATTAGCTGTTCACATTAGAAACACCCTGAGATTTCTCTCAGTGGAAGGGTCTGTAATTAGTGTAATTAAGATAATATTTTGATTACATGGCTTCAGTCTTTTAGGCCACATAATGGGAAACTGAGCACATTTTAAACTGCCTGTCCTTTGTGGGGAAAAAACCCAAACAAACCAGAGACTCTGATGGACTCATTTGTTCTGCATCATCACACTGGTCCCTCACTCATTCCGTGTCACCATTCCCTAGCAAGCTGCATCCAGTTGCTAAAGGAAAACCAATTTGGGCCTTGCAGAAAGATCACTTTTTGTGTGGAGCAGTTGGCTTACAGTCAAAGTCTATTAGACCAGAAAGGTGAAGCTGTAGCTGATTTACAGGCTCATCCTGAGAGTTAAAATCATTTTCAACATTAACTTGCTGAGGGTACTCTGCAGTGGGCAAAATGAGTTCCAGCTCCCCATGTTTTCATTGCCAACTATGTTCTCACTTTAAAGTTTGGTCCCTAGTGTCAAATACTCACCACCTCTCTATTTTTGTCTTTATCCCCAGTTTTACCAAGACATGCAGCTCACTTACAGAAATTGAAAGTCAGAGCAACCTCAGAAGAGAAACATGCCATGAAAAGAGGGAGATATGGCATTTGAATCAATGTTCTTTCCCTGACTTACAGCTCAAAGAACCCTTGAGGGAGTCATCAGGGCAAAATTTTGTTCCTTCTTCAGTTGCCATCTTTCTGGTTTAGGCTGCTGCCCATGTCTCCATGAGAGCTGCACAAGTGTGAAGCATGAATTGGGGGTGGCACCTCTTTTCTCCTCCTAATCTGAGAGACTTTTTTCTCTTCTCCCTGGCTTCTCATTGTAAGAATGACACTTCAGTCTATTATATAAAACAGAGAGCTTGGCTAAAACAGAGGCAAGAGGTAGTTAATTCAAACTGATAGCGAAGTACATATGGAATTCAAATGTCCCTTTAAAGCTGAAATATAGCTCTGAAATGAATAAACACCAGTGAACAAGAAATGGAAGAGTCTCTGGTTTGAACTTTGGGGAATTTAAACTTAGCCTAAACTCTGTCAGAAAAGCAAACAGCAGTCACTGGTATCTTGCCTTGTTTAATCCTTAAGATCGTAACAGCACTTCTGGTGACAGATTCCAGCAATCCAGAGGATCAATAGTGCCTTCTGTGTCACAGAATCATTAAGGTTGGAAGAGACCTCTAAGATCAATGAGTCCAACCATACCTAGCACTACCATGCCACTAACCCATGGCCCTAAGGAGATCATCTAAATGTTTCTTAAACCCCTCCAGGGATGGTGACTCCACCACCTCCCTGGGCAACCCATGCCAAGACTTAACAACCCTTTCAGTAAAGAAATTTCTCCTTATATCCAATCTAAACCTCCCCTGTCTTTCCACTGAATGGACTTGCCATTAGGTTAATCTCTTATTTTCATGTTTAAAAATCACCATTAAAAACAGAATAGCCAGAAAATTAACTCTCATTACAAAGTGTAACATGCACTTTCTCTGAAGACTTCTTTAACTGTGCTTTCCTTTCCAGCTCACCAAGCTGGAGAGGCGCAGACCAGAGTGGTTCTGGTTGGAAGAAAAATTTCCCTTATCCTCCTAGAATAAGGTCTAGACTCACAAGCATTTCCAGGCCTGAAACCTGCCTAGGGCATTTTAACTTCAGATCCCATCTTCTTTTTTTTTTCTCTAGCCTGACTTTCAGCACAGTTGTCCCAGCTCTTATCTCCAGATTCATAGAACTACAGCTGTAAAATATCATTATGAAAAAATCAGCATAGAACTGTCAAGCACTCAAAGTTATGGATATATTAAGCTATTTATTCTTCAGATTTTATTTCTTTTAATACAGAAGGATTTGAAAGAGATTTTATAGCTCTAGAAGCACAGAAGCAAAAATGCCTTTCTCTAACTTCTATGCTCTAAATCACTTGCCAAAGCAATGAATCACATCAGGCACTTGCTGGTTATCCCACAACTCTTACTATATTCTCTTGTCAAAGGAGTATACCTCACATCATTTTGATGTTCCTAGGGTGATTAATTTAATGCTATCACCACATACACCAAAACCCCCTAAAGTTTTAATTGTAATTCTGGATATTTCAAATTGGGGAAAGTTAGGCAGAAGGAGGCTGGTTTGATCCTTTGCAGACACAAAGGTGAAC
The DNA here is from genome assembly GCA_013396975.1 of Bucco capensis. NCBI lineage: Eukaryota > Metazoa > Chordata > Aves > Piciformes > Bucconidae > Bucco > Bucco capensis. The sequence continues at coordinate 41,936 of VWZO01016442.1, read as the reverse complement.
TTAATACTACATTTCATCTGCCATTCTAAAAAGGGAATGATTCATATTCCATTATCTCTACATATGGGTAGCACCTGAATGAATTAGAGAAGATATCTTTCAAGAGGCCTGTAAGATATCTCTCATAAGCTTAAGAGGAAATGTTGGGAGAGAAATCCTGAACAGAGAGCTGATTCCTTCTCCAGTTCCTTTAATTGAAGGCAATTAAACTGACTTCTCCCACAGGTCTGACATTTTTCTCAGCCACAGATAACATGTTCCCTGTATCACTGAACAAAAAGAATGGCCACTGTAAGTACCTGCCTTGAGTAATTTAGCAGTGGCTGTCTGTCAGGTGTCTCTGACAATATCACAGGCAAGCATTTAGTCATAGAATCATAGAACAGTTACAGCTGGAAGAGACCCTGGAGATCATGGAGTCCAGTCTTTGCCCTAGCCCTATCAACTTGCTAAATAATGCCTCCCAATGCAACATCTACCTGTCTCTTAAACACCTCCAGGGATGGGGACTCAAGCACCTCCCTGGGCAGCCTGTGCCAATGGCTGACAACCCTTGCAGCAAAGAAATTCCTCCTAATGTCTAGCCTGAACCTCCCCTGGGGCAATTTCCATCCATTTCCCCTTGTCCTATCACTCTCCACCTGGTGCGATAACTGTGCCGACAGCAGNCTTCCAGAAACTGGTGTAGAAATATTAAAAAGTGTCATGTATCCTTGACAGTTCCAAGGCCTCAGCAAATCCTTCATAATGGCTGCCAGCCTAGGATCAGCATGATTTCCCTAAAAAACCTTTAGAAGGGGCATGTCTAACCAAGATTCCTTCCTCATGAAGAAATAACATGCGCATACTATTGGTTTCCCTCAAGCCTCTGAACTAGAGAGAGGCAGCAAGTGGTGCTATCTTCCCTACACGTGTTACTCCACAAACCTTTATTTTGTTGTAAGTCAAAGGTAGGAACTCCAAGCTAGTTGTTTGCTATGATTTTAATCACAGAGTATGTTAGATGTACCCATCCTGGTGCATTGCAAAGTGCATATGATGACGCAGTTGTCCAATAAAACTAAACTCCTTGATAAACAGGGCAGTGGAAGAAAGGTGAAACTGTCCTCCTTTCATAAATGTCTAAGTGTGCACATATAAATAGTTCAGTTGCCAATTTGGATCCACTTGTATTAGCATATTTTCACTAAGGAGACACCTTATCTCTCTCTACAACTGCCTGAAAGGAGGTTGGAGTGAGATGGAGGTAGGTCTCTTCTCCAGAGGTAACAGTGAGAGAACAAGAGGAAATGGCTTCAAGTTGTAGCAGGGGAGGTTTAGATTAGATATAAGGAGGAATTTCTTCCCTGAAAGGGTTGTTAAGTCTTGGAATAGGCTGCCCTGGGAGGTGGTGGAGTCACCATCCCTGGAGGGGTTTAAGAAACATTTAGATGCTCTCCTTAGGGCCATGGTTTAGTGGTATGGTAGTGCTAGGCATGGTTGGACTTGATGATCTCAGAAGTCTCTTCCAACCTTAATGATTCCATGTCAAAATGTCCTGTTTTGTTCAGTTATGGATAGTATAGATACTGGACTTATTTACTAGCAAGATAACTCATATGAATTGCAAATCATACTTTCAGGGAGGAATTTGCTTTTTAAGATCTCTCTCAAAGGCCAAGATTTCAGATAAAGCAATAACATTCTCAGAAGTAGAGAAGCAGTGTTTCTTCTTTTATATCCCTTAAAATAGGAATAATGCCTTAAAACATAAGAAGGATTAAAATCTAATGACACAACGCTATTGTTTCTCTGTGTTAGGATCTTTACAGTCTATATCCTAGAAAACATAATCCTTTGGGGTTAATGACACTTTAGAGAGCCAATTAAAAGCAAAGGTCTGTTCTGCTGTCACCCACAAGGTGCCAATCGCTTTAGTAAGAGTAGATAAATAGAAACCCAAATGCATTGCTCCAGATCTACACCTTCTCAAAATGTCTCACATAATTTGTTTTTAATTGAAAGACAAGTTGATAAACAAAAACCAGCTAAGCCATTTTTTTCCCTTCTCTAAAGCCTTTTAAAATATCCAGTACTAATATTTGAGAAATCCTGGCAGTCAGGTGAAGTTCCTAGTGACTGGAAGAAGGGGCATGTCACACCCATTTTCAAAAAGGGTGTAAAGGAGGACCCTGGGAACTACTGACCTGTTAGCCTCACCTCTGTGCCTGGGAAAATCATGGAGCAGATTCTCCTAGAAGTTCTGCTAAGGCATATGGAGGAGAGGGAGGTGATCAGAGACAGTCAGCATGGCTTCACTAAGGGCAGATCCTGTCTGACAAACCTAGTGGCTTTCTACGATACTGTGACTACCTCAGTGGACAAGGGACAACCTGTGGATGTGATATATCTGGACTTGTGCAAGGCCTTGGACACAGTCCCCCACAACATTCTGTTGGCCAAGTTAGAGAGCTATGGATTTGATGGGTGGACTGTTCAGTGGATAAGGAACTGGCTGGCTGACCGCATCCAGAGGGTAGTGGTTAATGGCTCAAAGTCCAGCTGGAGATCAGTGACAAGTGGTGTCCCTCAGGGCTCTGTACTGGGGCCTGTACTGTTTAATATTTTTATAAATGATATCGACAGCAGCATTGAGTGCACCATCAGCAAGTTTGCAGATGACACCAAGCTATGGGGTGCTGTTGATAAGTTGGAGGGGCAAGATGTCATCCAGAAGGACCTAGACAAGCTGGAGAGGTGGGCCCAGGTGAACCTCATGAGCTTCAACAAGACCAAGTGCAGGGTCCTACACCTGGGTCGGAACAATCCCCACTATCAATACAGGCTAGGGGATGAGATGATGGAGAGCAGCCCTGCAGAAAAGGACTTGGGAGTGCTGGTGGACAAGAAGCTGGACATGAGCAAACAGTGCACACTGGCAGCCCAGAAGGCTAATCGCATCCTGGGCTGCATCAAAAGAAGCGTGGCCAGCAGATCCAGAGAGGTGATTTTGCCACTTTACTCTGCTCTGGTGAGACCTCATCTGGAATACTGTGTCCAGTTCTGGAGCCCTCAATACAGAAAGGACATGGATCTGATGGAGCAGGTCCAGAGGAGGGCCACAAAAATGATCAGGGGGCTGGAACACCTCTCCTATGAGGACAGGCTGAAGGAGCTGGGATTGTTCAGCCTGGAGAAGAGAAGACTTCGGGGGGACCTAATAGTGACTTTCCAGTACTTAAAGGGAACTTATAAGAAGGCTGCAGAGGGCCTGTTTGCAAAGGCCTGCAGTGAAAGGACAAGGGGCAATGGTTTTAAACTGGAGAGGAGGAGATTTAAATTGGACATTAGGAAGAAGTTCCTCACCACAAGGGTGGTGGAACACTGGAACAGGTTGCCCAGGGAGGTGGTTGAGGCCCCATCCCTGGAGGCATTGCAGGTGAGGCTTGACAGGGCTCTGGGCAACCTGATCTAGTTGGGGATGTCCCTGCCCAGTGCAGGGGGGTTGGACTAGATGACCTCCAGAGGTCCCTTCCAACCCTAACCATTCTATGATTCTATGATTCTATGATTCTAACCCTTGTTTCTGATCCACTCCTTCCCCTATCACTCTTAGCATAAATAAAAGCAAGGAAAGCTGCCAGGGCAAGTCTATTGACCCAAATATCCAGCCAATGGGTTGATACTGTGCTATAAAAGGACATCACTTTCAGGTTTACTGCATAAATCAAGACGTACAGCAGAATGATACCTATTCTTCCCTCTTCCCTAGCAGAAAAAAAGCCACCATGTAACTCAGGCACTGCAAAGACACTGTGGATGGATGGATGTGAAGTCTTTCTATTACTGAATTAAAGTATGGAGCTGACTAAATTGATCTGAAATGACAGACTTTCTGTTTTACTTTCAAAACCATTTGAAAACTGAAATGAATCCTTTCTCAGTGAACATTTATCATCCTGTTCTATTCACCTGGGGGATGTTAATGATGTTGGACTGCTGCCTCCAGCCCTTACCTCACCTCAAGTGGGTATTATGTGATGGCAGGGCACATTTCATAAAGATGTATTGCTGATTATACTTCCATTAAAGAATATAGCCAAGGCTGACTTCTAATTTTCCAAGACTAATCTGCCACTGAGAGCTTTCTGGTACTGATGAGTTCATTGCAGAGAAAGGATTCTTTTTCCCCTCCTCTTTTCATTTGCACACATATACGTCTAGAGTGTGAGGCAAAGTTAATTAGGTTTGGCCACAATAATTAGGGTACTGACACAACCTCTTTACTTTAGCGAAGTGCTCTTCTTTCAATTACACTTTTTGCTTCATAGAAGCTCAAATTCCCATTTAGCAAAGCACCTCAAAAGGAAAATTTTAAACTAGGGACTTGTATCTCCCTAAAGACATGTAAACAATGCATTTGAAAACACTACATAGATACTGCTGAAAAACTATAAACTTACACCAAGTCAAAATAACAGTTCTGGACTGTATGTGCAGTATCACAGAATCACAAATATTGGAAAAGACCTCTAAGATCATCAAGTCCAACCATACCTATCTCTCCCATACCACTAAACCATGGCCCTAAGGAGAGCATCTAAATGTTTCTTAAACACCTCCAGGGATGGTGACTCCAGCACCTCCCTGGGCAGCTTAGTCCAACACTTAACAACCCTTTCAGTAAAGAAATTCCTCCTTATATCTAATCTAAACCTCTCCTGCTGCAACTTGAAGCCATTCTCCTCTTTTATACCACTACTAAATTAATGTGTAGGAAAGACACTAGGGAATGATACCATTCTGAAAGCATCATGCTTGTCAGTCAGCTACTGGATTCAAGTGTGCAGGCATTGGCATTTACACAAGGAGCAAATTTCTTTATCCAAATGATGGTCTTGAAAGAAAGAAAGTCACCTGCCTTTCAATTCTGCTTCTCAAATGTTCTAGTTCAAAATAATAGCCTGTTGAGCATCCTACTGCCTCCAGTTTGGCTGTAAAGCTAAGCTTGCTTACTCTGGGCTCTGTTTCTTCTCTTTCCCAATCTGGAATTATATTAATATTCACTTTAACAAAGGGAGATTCATACTTGTGCTGTGTTTATTCCAAGTAAATGGAGGGTATTGCCTGTTGCTGGACTTGAATAGAAGTAGCTAGGACATACTGGAACATACAAAAGAGACAGTATGCTTGGAAGAGCAGAGACTTCTCAACCACACTCAGAGCAAGCATGAGTAACACTAGCTGCATGTGGTGACACCTCCTGAGTTATCTGCTAGTATTTGTTTTTAATTATTAATATGTTGTGCTCTGTTGAGAATTATTCATTTATTTTTTTCAATATGCATAAGGCTCATCTCACATTAGCAGCACAGATTTCTTGTCAAGGCTCTTCTGCACTCCCTCCTGTTTGGTGTGGTAACACTGAGGTGAAATATTTATGTCTGACCCACTTTTAGAGTTCTCTGACAATGTGAACATGTCACAGCAATTGCCTTCACCAAGTACCATTACATTGAGTCATGGAAAAAACAACATTGGGTATCATGACATACAAAGCCAACAACCGTGCATTCCAAGAGCAGTAGCATGGGGAACATATTAATTTCCACATGGAAAGATATGTTAAGCATCATTTTTTTAAATATATAGATATTTTCTCTGTAGATATTTGTATGCATTCATGTTTGTCCAAAACTAGCAGGAAGCAGAGTCATTAAAGTTGGAAGAGACCTCTAAGATCATCAAGACCAACCATACCTAGCATTACCAGACCACTAAACCATGGCCCTAAGGAGGGCATCTAAATGTTTCTTAAACACCTCCAGGGATGGTGACTCCAGCACCTCCCTGGGCAGCCTAGTCCAAGACTTAACAACCCTTTCAGGAAAGAATTTTCTCCTTCTATCCAATCTAAACCTCCTCTGCTGCAATTTGAGGCCATTTCCTCTTGTCCTCTCACTATTAACCCTGGAGAACAGACCTACCCCCATCTCACTCCAACCTCCTTGGAGGGAGTTGTAGAGAGAGATAAGGTCTCCCCTGAGTCTCCTCTTCTCCACACTAACCAACCCCAGTGCCCTCAGCTGCTCCTCAGCACACTTGTGCTCCAGAGCCCTCCCTAGCCTCCTTGCCCTTCTCTGCACACATACACCAAGTCCCAAAGTACACTTTCTTGTAAGCAAAGAGAGCATGAAGGCATCCACCTGAAACCTAATACAAACATATGGGTAAATTAGCTACCCTGGAATGTTCTTCCTAAGCTGAGTTCCTAGACTGGTTCATTGCTAAGTTCACTTGCATGAGACTTTGGAGATTTTCTTCTCCTTGTAGCTGCTAAAAGTTACTGGTCTTTACCGTGCTCTGTGTCTCAGTTTCCTGTTTTGTATGCTGCTGAACCTGCTCTTCTGCTTATAGTGTTTGTATGTATTCCTGAAAAAAAGCAACCAAACAAACAAAAAAAACCCTAGATGAGAGGGATATATGTGAAGTTGAAAAACAAGAAATCATTTGGTTTTGGCTATAAAGCCCTGAAAAGCAGAGCAACACCCTTTTCAAATTAGGGCTGACACTTCAGCCAGAATCGTATATTCAACTGGAGCCAAAATAAAATAGACAACAGATGTGCTCTTCATTTTCCAAGTTATGTATCATTACTAGGTGATTAAGTATGATTTTGCTTTTCAATCCTGTTAATATTGCAGAGCCATGTAAAAGAACCACAGATCTCCAGTCAGTCAACAAAACTGTCCATCAGAAAAAAAGAGAGAAGCAATTAGAAGGTGTAAAGTCTGAATATCCATCACACCTTCCAATAAACATCACCAGGGTTTAAGAGCTGGAAGGAGGAGTATTAACTCTGAACAATGCTATATTCCCATAATTTGTGGAGTTTCGAAGGGAAGAGGCTGGGAAATGATCTGGAGCAGAGGTACATCAGCTCCATTAAAAACCACTCAGCTTTGTAAATAATTAAAAACTATCACCCTAGGGACATGCTTTCCATTTCATCCTTCCTGGAAACACAACATAGACAAAGAAGTCTGGGGTCATATGAAGCAAAGTTCTCCATCACATGGAGCAAGGTTTTCTATATGGTCTTAGGTTTTTAAAACCTTTCTTTTTTAAGAGAAATTATCACAAAGGGCAGTGCTGGATTTAGCCTCAAGAAGGGAACCTTCTTAAGAGACCAAAGAACTTCTCAGCTACAGGAAAGGTTAGACAATGTAGTGAACAACAATAAAAAGCACTCACAAAGCATCCAGTAGAAAGGAATCAAGTTTTATAGCGGTCTTGAAAGGGTTGTTAAGTCTTGGACTAGGCTGCCCAGGGAGGTGGTGGAGTCACCATCCCTGGAGGGGTTTAAGAAACATTGAGATGCTCTCCTTAGGGCCATGGTTTAGTGGTCTGGTAATGCTAGGTATGGTTGGACTTGACAATCTTAGCGGTCTCTTCCAAACTTAATGATTCTGTGTGATTCAAAGATTCATTTCTTTACCTTCCTGACTAGGATAGGAGCATCACACAACTGAAAAATGAACAAAATCAACCTTCTTTTGTTCTGCTACTAAGCAGTGATTGTAATCCAGTATTAAAAAATAAGAGACTATAAAATAGACTTTCTATCAGTTGGATAGTAAATCATGAGGTTTAAGAATTGATTCTATTCCTGACAAAAAGGATAATAAAATAAAGGAATAATAATTTAAGGAGGGTTTTTTTTTAAAGTTTCTATAATAAAATAAATGATGCAATGGGATTTATCTAAACACACTGTAACATCTCAGTTCCAGTATCTTTTATTGACTTCTCAGTTTTTTCCTAGGTTTCTCAATTACATAATGCTTTTTACATTAAAGTTTGGATTTGTCAAAGTATGCACAATTAAGCATATTGTTAGTGATCTAGATTTGCCTACATATGCAAACACAAAGCTGATAAAAAGGCAACTCATCCCTTCCAGTGTGTAGAACGCAAATCTGAGAACACTTTGCTTAAGAACAGAAGAGCATCTAGCAGAAATAGGTCACTGTTTACTGCTTCACCTTAACATTCATGCTTCACTCTTCCATCTAAATCTTGGGAGTTGCATGAACTCCAGGAGGTTAGTAGCATGGAATGATTACAGTATCTTCCTAGGGTTAGAACACCAACCAAGGGTGACATGGCTAGTTACACAGTGCATTCAAAGGATCAATCTGCTTTGCCAGGCCCATGATAATGGAGTAGAATACAATACAAGAAGTGAACTGAAACTCATTTGTAAAGTGATTACTTCAGATATGCCCATCCACAGGTGACACCTGAGAAATGTTACTTACTTACAGTTTGCAGCTCCTTAAATATGGTTGAGTTCATCTAAGAGGGTTTCTAAGTCTCTGAGTGAATAAGGCCTGTTCTGTTGCAGATAATCTTTTCTAACCAGTTCTGTTTGCTTCCACCACAGACTTAAAAGGTAATACAGACATAGATTTGTTTTTTCTTCCACTGGGCTGTTCCCAATATGTACACCTACCAAGTTATAGGCTATATTCTATAAAATATTTAGAGGGATAATTTGGGTCCAACAAACAAAATTTAATCTAGAAAGTGCTGTGCTGACTTACAGTTTTATTAACTTAATAAGATGAATGTGGGTTTGGTCACAGAAGAATGCTGTGACGCTGCTTGGAAATAAAGTATTAAACACTGTAGTAACTTTGGTGCTGTTACAGAACCCTTAAGATTTAGATGAGCATTGCATTAAGTCAGGCTGAGAAACATGAAAAACAACACAGAACACTAGAGGCAACAAAAATGTCACCCACAGAATCTAAACACTAGATTGAAATATCAACTAAGCTATTAGCAAATGTTAATCCATTAATTGTACATGGCAAAGGGCACTGGGTTTAAAAAGGGGCAATTTTCTTTCAAACCAAGTATATGAGGCCAAACCACCAACTACTTGCAAAGAATCTTGGACTGTGGTTGTAAATATCACATACTTTAAGAGTTATACTTATTCAAACCAAATAAAAAATAAATAATAAGGTAAAGAAAAGACAAATAAGAATTTCTTCATTTTCCTTGGGTAATGCATTTGGCAAGCAACACTAAGATGAGTTTTCAGTGGCATAAAGCAGAATGTGATGAACTTGGAAAATATTATCTTTTGTTATTCTGCAAAGTCCAATCCAGATTAATATGCAAATGTCTATTTGCTTGAGATCAGTTTTTATAGCCAGAAGAGCTATTATTGCAAAACTTTTAACCATACAGATCAAGGGAGATTTTGTAGGTTTCTTTGGGCATAGAGATCAGGTTAATCGTGATGCTATTTACAGAACAAAATGCTCTTTCCTCCTAAGGTAAGCTTAGATTTAGAACTTGATCTTTAAATTCAACTTTATCCATGACTTTTCATGCAATAATAGTGCCTCAGACACAAGATTTAAGCAGTATCTCACAAACAAGCTGGTTTAAAAACAGGGTTTCTATTCTAACTAACAAAGAGTTATTTAGCAGACTGAGAATGCTCCATGGCTCTGAGCAAAAACCTGGTTTGCTTAGGGTCATGGAAGAGTGAGCCCAAGTAGTCTCTGTTAGTGTTTGTGGAACCAAAGATGACAAATTTTATTTCCAAGCTGAAAATCCAAGGGGAGTTACAAGTTCTTCTTCCTTTGTCTGTGTTCAGCTGCATGATTAGGTGAGGGCAGAGATTATAAGTGGGAAATTCAGAGATGATATAACCTCTCTATTATCATTCTTAAACACAGTGAAAGCCAAAAAGAAGGTTTCCCTGAGTTCCTGCAATGAATATTGGCCTCTGACAACTGTCTGCCTTTCTCTGAAGAGATGAATAAGACGATCTGAAAGGCAGTTACCACATAAGATAAATGACAGACATTGCCAAAGAGAATGAAACCAATGGTTCTGTCTTTTACATGACAGCAAGGAGAGTTTGAGTTGCAGCAGGGGAGGTTTAGGTTAGATATAAGGAGGAATTTCTTTACTGAAAGGGTTGTTAAGTCTTACACTAGGCTGCCCAGGGAGGTGGTGGAGTCACCATCCCTAGAGGTGTTTAAGAAACATCTAGATGCTCTCCTTAGGGCCATGGTTTAGTGGTATGGTAGTACTAGGTATGGTTGGACTTGATGATCTTGGAGGTCTCTTCCAACCTTAATGATTCCACAGTTCTGTTATTATACTGCAACACAGTAACTGGCAGGGGGCATAGCAGCAATCCAACCTTTCCAATAAAGCATGTAAAATACTCATTTCAACTCTTACTAGAAGGATAGGGCTAATTCGTAATCCATATTTCTCAGTCATGTATTAATTTTTGATTTCTCTGAAAATGTCAGACTGCAGAACTAGAGCAGACTAGTTACTCTGGGCAAGAAATGCCAAAATAAACCAAAAAAAAGAGAAAGAGGGCATCAGGATTTGACTTCAGCCATATGATGATTATTATTGTGGACTAAGAGAGTTAATTCTATACAAAGCCAAGGCCTCTCAAAAAAACCCTTAACTTCCAGCTTAGCAAAGCAATAATGGGGATATAATAAAAATAATAAGATGCAAAAATTGTGCCAATGCCAGCATCTTTAACTACATCTCCTCTGCTGCCAGCCTTACTGCTTTACTGCTCATTGGTGCCATGAAGGAATTCACTTGGGAGGTGTTCACAACCATGACTGAAATGGAACAGACCTGAGCTCCCTTCAAACTAAACACTGATTTCTAAGTGTAAGAGGCCTTGCTTGTGTGACACAGTGTGTTAGTTGTGTCATCACAAAGCAAGCTCAGTGGGGATAATATTTTTCAAGTCAGATCACAGAATCATTAAGGTTGGAAAAGAACTATAAGATGATCAAATCCAACCATGAATTGATTGTAGGAGGTTCACAGGAATAACAGAAAAGAGACAAAACAACTCAATCAAAACACAGTTCACAACATCACAGCCCTATGAGGAGGTTCACTGCAAGTTGTGTTTGGTTTCCTTAGTCTTTTTTTCCTCTTACTTGCTTTTTCCTTGTTAATGAGTGAAACAAGTGATATTTACCTACAACAAATATCATTAAAGTAAAAGGTAAGTCACTTGTCAATTTGTTCATTGGAAAACAATAAAAAAGGGAAAAACTAGACAGAAATACCTAACACTAGCAGGAAAGTGATCTGAAGAGTGACTGGGACTTTATTACATCAAAGTCAGGTGTCAAAGTTCAGAGCTTTTTCTTTTGTTGTAACACAGTGCTGTCTCTTTGCTATGATAGAACATCTACTGTGCAGACCCCTTCACTCACTTTTTTACTTCTGTGTGCCATTAATCACATTATACCAGCCATTTTGTTTCAAATAATTATACCAAGCAAGGTTTTATGTCTGTGGGGTCTAAGGGAAGGCAGTTAATCTCCAGCAATATAAAGCTTTAATCACATGAAAAATGCCTAATCACTGTGTTTATAATCTCTTGGAGCAGAACCTAATGCAGAAACTCAGTGCTCAAGTCCTAACTTTCATTTTTAATGAACTTCAAAACCCTGAGTTCCTTTAAAGTTTAAAGCTCAGTAATTTTTTCCTCAACTCTGATTTATCAGCTTTTTGACCTAGTATCAAGGTTTTTAACAACACTAATGCTCTAAACCCCACCAGAGTTATACCCACAAGAGAAAATTTGCACAGGGCTTATACTTGGGAAATTTGCTTATGAGTTTAAGCACAAATCTGTGAGAGCTCCAGGTAAAATATGGACACCCATGCTCATCAGCTGAGGTTGTTTTTCTTCACAGAAGCAGCTTTGCCTCTGAAGTGACAAAATAAGCTTCCCTGATACCCTGGCAGCTGGTCCTGTATTTCTTTGCCATTCTACAGAGCAAGAACAATTGTGCACAGGAGAATGTACAACTTTGTGTACGTCTATTAAGTGTTGCTGACAAAGACCTCTGAACATCAGTGGGTTTTTGTCATGTGGGGCAACTGTTCCTCAGCAACTGGACTGAAGTAACCAGTCTTGGGCTCACGTGCTATACATTGCACAACTGAACAGACAATAGCTGAACAGTTTTCAGTTCTTACTGGGGTAATCTATTTGAAACAGATGGCTCATGAAATAGAGTTTATCATCTACACTCTTTTGGTTTGCCATCACAAAGGAATCAGTCTCAGTGCTTGCCTAACAATTGCAGCTGTTGATCATCAGTTCTGTCCAGTGATACTGTTGAAGATAGAATTCATTTGCACCAGATGCATTCCATTCAGTTTGTGTGGTAAGGTTGTGGGTGGCTACAGGGGTGGCTTCTGGGAGAAGCTGCTAGAAGTATCCCATAGCTCTGAGTTCATCAGTAATGGCAATAATGTTTAGGAAAGAGAGGAAAAAAACTTCTGTGCAACTGCAGCCAGAAAAGAGAAGAGTGAGAATATGCATGAGAAACAACTCTGTGGACATCAAGGTCAGTGAAGAAGGAAGGTTAGNATACCCTGGCAGCTGGTCCTGTATTTCTTTGCCATTCTACAGAGCAAGAACAATTGTGCACAGGAGAATGTACAACTTTGTGTACGTCTATTAAGTGTTGCTGACAAAGACCTCTGAACATCAGTGGGTTTTTGTCATGTGGGGCAACTGTTCCTCAGCAACTGGACTGAAGTAACCAGTCTTGGGCTCACGTGCTATACATTGCACAACTGAACAGACAATAGCTGAACAGTTTTCAGTTCTTACTGGGGTAATCTATTTGAAACAGATGGCTCATGAAATAGAGTTTATCATCTACACTCTTTTGGTTTGCCATCACAAAGGAATCAGTCTCAGTGCTTGCCTAACAATTGCAGCTGTTGATCATCAGTTCTGTCCAGTGATACTGTTGAAGATAGAATTCATTTGCACCAGATGCATTCAGTTTGTGTGGTAAGGTTTTGGGTGGCTACAGGGGTGGCTTCTGGGAGAAGCTGCTAGAAGTATCCCATAGCTCTGAGTTCATCAGTAATGGCAATAATGTTTAGGAAAGAGAGGAAAAAAACTTCTGTGCAACTGCAGCCAGAAAAGAGAAGAGTGAGAATATGCATGAGAAACAACTCTGTGGACATCAAGGTCAGTGAAGAAGGAAGGTTAGGAGGTGGTCCAGGGATCAGAGATTCCCCTGCAGTCTATGGTGAAGACCATGGTGAAGCAGGCTGTCCCCCTGCAGCCCATGGAGGTTAACAATGGAGCAGATATCCACCTACCACCTGTAGAGGACCCCATGCCAGAGCTGGTGGGTGCCCAAAGGAGGCTATGAACCAATGGGAAGCTCATGCTGGAGCAGGCTCCTGGTAGGACCTGTAGATCCATAGAGAGAGGAAGCCATGCTGAAGCAGGTTTACTGGCAGGACTTGTGACCCCATGGGGGACCCACTCTGGAGCAATCTGTTCCTGAAGAATTGCACCCCATGAAGGGACCCCACACTGGAGCAGTGTGTGAAGAGCTGTAGCCCATGGGAAGGATTTGTGTTGGAGAAGTTTGTGGAGAACTGTCTCCAGAGGAAGAGATCCCACATGGGAGCAGGGGAAGAGGGTGAGGAGTCCTCCCTCTGAGGAGGAAAGGGCAGTAGAGACAAGGTGTGATAAACTGACCATAAGTCCCATTCCCTATCCCCCTGCCAGGCTGAGGGAGAGAAGACAGAGAAAATCAGAGGTGAAACTGAACCTGGGAAGAAAGGACGGGGGGGGGTGTGTGTGTGTTATTTCTCATTATCCAACATTGATTTTATTGATAATAAATCAAATAAATCCCCTCATGTTAAGTATTTTTCACCTGTGATGGTAACTGATGAGTGATCTCCCTGTCCTTAACTCAACCAGGAGCCTTTTGTTGCATTTTTTTCTCCCTCTGTCCAGATGATAGAGGAGGCTGATAGCTGATAGAAGGTGGAGTGATGAAGCAGCTTTGGTGAGCACCTGGTATCCAACCAGGGCCAACCCACCACACCAATAGAGAATCACACAGAATCACAAAGGTTAGAAGAGATCTCCAAGATCATCAAGTCCAACCATACCTAGCACTCCCATACCACTAACCCATGGCCCTAAGGAGAGCATCTAAAGGTTTCTTAAACCCCTCCAGGAATGGTGACTCCACCACCTCCCTGGGGAGCCTAGTCCAAGTNGCCTCTGTGTCCTTCTTGGGCTGAGAGGCCCAAAACTGACCCCAGGACTCTAGGTGTGGCCTCCCCAGTGCTGAGTCCAGGAGGATGATCACTTCTCTGCTCCTACTGCTCACACTAGTTCTGATCCAGGCCCAGATGCTCTTAGCTTTCTTGGCCACCTGGGCACTCTGCTGGCTCATCTTCAGTTGACTATCAACCAGCATACCCAGGTCTTTCTCAGCCAGGCACCAATCCAACCACTCTGCCCAAACCTATAATATTGCATGGGGTTATTGTGACCAAAGCATAGGACCTGGCCCTTGGCCTTGTTGCAGCTCATCCCATTAGCCTCAGCCCATGGATCCAGCCTATCCAGGTCCCTCTACAGAGTCTTCCTACCCTCAAGCAGATCAGCTCTCCCTCCTAGCTTGGTGTCCTCTGCAAACTTACTGAGGGTGCACTCAATCCCCTCATTCAGATCACTGACAAAGATTGATAAAGAATTAAACAAGTGAATTGTTTGTCATGTAAATTTGTTTCTAAGGTATCTTAGAAAGATATCTTGGATATCTTTCCACAACCTGCTGGAAACGTTATTTCTGCATTTTTAAAACAAAGCAGCCCATTTTTATTATAAATACAACCTTCACAAACCCACAAGGTCATCTTGTGTAGACAGATTGAAACTGTAAATTAGTTCTAAGTCAAATCCTTCAGGTCTTACTGCTGTAAGATCCTTTGATTAACTTCAATGGCATTCTTTCACAGTTTAAGAATTCATTACAACAATTGCTATGCTTAAAAATAAAAAAGCCCATATGCTTTTCCAGCTAATTCAGCAGTGTTCTTGGCACAGGAGAAACCTGCTAAAAGGACTGTCCACCCTGCCATTATATCTGGGAATGCTCCTGAGCTTTTCAGGCAACGACAGTTCCCATCTGACAATGAGTAATGGCATCTTGAAGAATTCTACAGCTATTCCGTTAAGGCAAACCAAGTAGCATCAAAGGATTGCCAATTATTTTTCTCTTTCTGTCATACAAAGGTGTCTGTCAGTGGGTATCAAAGGGGATACAGTTAGGTCTTTTATAGTCAGATGATAGGAGTTGAGATAGAGACATCTTTATTATGAGAGAAGAAAGGAAAAGAGAAAGAAGTTGAACAGATTTCTTATTTTATTCTGTGTTTAACACCATAAAAAAAACACCTCCTCTCCCCCCCCCTTTTTTTGCCTAGGGGAAAGGAAAAAAAACATAGACCCCATTAAAACTCCTAAAGAAGGTCAAATTTTCTCTGTCAATTCTAGAATATACCTTTGTCAGCCTGAGGATTATCTTCTAAAATTTCCTTATGAATTCCTGAAGGTGTAAAGTGAAGAAAAAAAACCAGCAAATAGAATCCCAGGACAATGTGATTATGGCCAGGAAAGATGTCAGTAGGAGCTTTCCTGTCTTCTTTGTCCCATTTTTTATCTAGTCATACTGCAACAACCATTTCCCTATCAATGAGCTTGTCACGGAATCACAAAGGTTGGAAGAGACCTCTAAGCTCATCAAGTCCAACCATACCTAGCACTCCCATACCACTAAACCATGGCCCTAAGGAGAGCATCTAAATGTTTCTTAGACCCCTCCAGGGACGGTGATTCCACCACCTCCCTGGGCAGCCTAGTCCAAGACTTAACTCTTTCAGGGAAGAAATTCCTCCTTATATCTAATCTAAACCTCCCCTGCTGCAACTTAAGGGCATTTCCTCTTGCTGTTAACCCTGGAATCATCATATCCACCTTCATGTCCAAGTTGAAACACCAGACCTGGCTTGGATATGAAAGAAACCCAAGCTGAAATTGTATAATTAAACCATTATTTCCTTAATTAGAAGCTGTTCAATTTCTGAGGAGAGATGGGCAGTATTTTTAAGCATAAATATAAAATTCTTACACATTATTATCATTTAAAACAAAGCTTCCTGCTTAAAGTTAGTGGAAAATACTTCTGTTTAAGTAAACAAGGTGGGATAATGTGAAGACTTCCATAGCCTGGCTTTTTCCAAGGAAATTTTAGGCACAGGGTGAATAATCAGGTTGCAGAGTAAAGAGTCCTGCCCAGAAACTCCAGTGCATCAGCAGTCTCCCAATTGCAGGTATACCAGGAGGACTCAAGATTAGATCTTCTGTGATGATTTTCAACATCATTGATTTCGACCAGGAGGGAATGTTGTTGTTTTTCTGTTGTTGTCAGCACTGTCTGCTGAAAAGCAGTTTAGATTGTCCTTGGCTTTATTAATTCTTTCCTCTCTTGTAGTTATTCTTACCTCTATATCAGCCAAGGTCACACAAACTGTTTATACATCTACTTTAATTGAAGGCAGAACATATTCAATGGGAGATATCACCTCCTTTCCTTTCAGCTAAGATCACTTGAAGGTCCATGGTTTTCATCCAGTCTTTCTTACATTCTTTTCTGACTGAACTGCTGAGTGTATTAAGATCACTATTAATGCAGACTCTGTACCCTCAAAGAAAACACCCAATTCACAGCATCTGAGGCCTGCAATCGATTCTCAGGATGAAAACCACAAAGCTGAGCATTCAGCAAATGGCTGATTACTAGAGCCCTAGAGAAAAATAAAAGGAAAAGACAACTATTTTCCTTCCCATTTTTATATACTAATTGTACCTAAGAGCATATTGATGCAAGATACATGGAGGTAGCATGACAGAATACCACTTCCACCACCTTCTCCTTACCACAGCATAGGATGCTCTAGCTTCCCCATTATGTTATCCCATGTGTAGAAAACCCTGAGTATGTAATAGAATCCTAGAATGGTTTGGGTTGGAAGGGACCTCTGGAGGTCATCTAGTCCAACCCCCCTGCAGTGGGCAGGGACATCCCCAACTAGATCAGCTTGCCCAGAGCCCTGGCAAGCCTCACCTGGAATGCCTCCAGGGATGGGAACTCTAACCACCTCCCTGGGCAACCTGTGCCAGTGTCCTGGGTCAAGAGTTAACAACCCTTTCAGTGAAGGAATTCCTTCTTACATCCAATCTAAACCTCCCCTGCTGCAACTTGAGGCCATTTCCTCTTATCCTCTCCCTGCTAACCCTGGAGAAGAGACCTACCCCCATCTCACTCCAACCTCCTGTCAGGGAGTTGTAGAGAGCAATAAGGTCTCCCCTGAGTCTCCTCTTCTCCAGACTAACCAACTCCAGTTCCCTCAGCAGCTCCTCATAAGACTTATTCTCCAGACCCCTCCATTCAAAACATATTTGAACAAGTATATATGTAGCAGTTGTAATGAAAGGGCAACATCTCCCCACCAGCACTGAACTGCTCTCTGCCTTTAGAAGAGACTCCATTGTCTCCTCTCTCCAGGCAGGCAAAGGGGCAATATAACCTCTCTTTCTATTTTCAACATACCACTCTCTTTAGAAAAAGCATTATAGCTCCTAAAGCACTTGGCAGATAAACTTAACACTCAAGAAACCTTAATGTTTGTAATTAGTCACATTTGGAAAGCAGAAAATGTCTTTTACATTTACTGATCCCAGCATACCCCAGTTTTTAATAGAGACAGCAGGAGAACCTAAACTGAGGAATTCTCCTCTGCATCAAGCAGATGGCCAACCCTTTGCCTTCCTCTTTGCCTTCCTATCCTACATGATTTCTCCTTGTGAAACCAAGAGGATGAGGGTGTTAAATGCTGAATAAGGGCCCTTACATAGCCAGGTGTTCCTTTGTTCAAATTCAATTATGAAATTATTAGAATACCCTGATTTAAAATAGTTTAAGTGTAGTTCTCCATCTGAAGAAGAGCTGAATCTAACTTCTACAATGCTCCTCTTAAGCTTCTGTAAGTTCTATATTACATATATATAACATAGTAAGTTATGCAAGTTCTCAGTTACATATTTTCCCTTATAAATTTTACAGTCTATTGAGGCAAATGAGCCAGAAAACAAAGCTGAGAGAGAGGACTGGTCTCTAGCTACAAGGTCAGCACCACTTTACACACACCTGACATTTCAGTGCTCTCTGCTATGCACAAATCTAAGCAGGAAAAATAGATAATCACCCAAACAAACTTCTATGTACGGACATCAGGGAAGAAGTTCTGAGCAGATGAAACTCACAGCTGCTCACCACAGGTTTAACTCCAGATTTCTGCTTATCTACATATCAAGCACCATAGTGTTCTGGTTAGAGTTCAAACACTAAAGCTGCCCCAAATGTTCATGGCATGCTCAGACTTTTGTTTCCTGCCTGCAGAAAACATCTCTTGCAGTTAGAGCTACTTTTCAAGTTCTTTACACAGGACCTCATGTGTAATGATGTGGGCTTCCCCCCACTGGCAAATGCTCTTGTTTTGGTGGTTTTGTTAAAGCACTAGGAACTACATAAAATCTATTACACCAGGGAAGAATGTAGGGGTTAATTATTTAAACAGGTTAAGAGGGTCTGTTTTGATCAATTTGCTGGAAAACTGCATGTTAAAAGAATTCTCCAGCTTTATCAGAGTTAACCCACAGATCAATCAATACCCTCTTCTCCCTGCATATCTTTCTCTTGTCTCACATCCAATCATTATCTAAGATAATAGATTTGAAAGATGAAGAGTTTTGTTCCTTGTGAGCCTATTTTTTTCAAGCTTGTTTTTTTTTTCCATGAAGAAATAATGACAGTTCAATTCCTATAGCAACCCATCCTGAGGTTAAAACATAGCGTTCCAACTTCATTATACTTTAAAGTAAAAATAAAAGAATGTGTACTGAAGCAATGAAATCTCCAGAGATCTACTTTGCCTGTTAGAAATAGGTAAAACTAAACACAAAAATGCAGTCTATTGCTCTGTGTATAGTTCCTCCCTGAAAGTCATGACCTAATAGCTTTTTCATGAGATCTAGACAGCGAATACAAATGAATAAGGAGAAATACTGTAAAATAACACCAGTGTAGTGGAACTAGAAAGTACTTTGGTTATTTGTGACCTTTGAGAAATGGATGTGACAGATATGGTGATGATCAGTCCAGATGATTTTTTTTTCACTAACAATTGAATGCTTCCTTACATTTGCATAGTTCCTTACACCTGAGAGATTCTGAGTGGCTGACAAACACACCTAACTACTCCACTTGGGATACTTTGATGTAAGGTATTCTTCCTTGTATTTCCAATGTATACATTGAAAAGAGATACTAGAAGGTAAAACAAGATATAATTGCTACTGACATGTTGAAACCAGTGAAATAAGATCAGTATCATCCAGAATCATCATTTTCACCACTGCAGAGAGCAGTGAAAAAGAGCATAGTCAACATTGTCTTAAGAGCCTTCATTCCTAAAACCCACTAAAGACCTCCTCATTCTTGTCCAGACCCATTTGCTTGTTTGTTCTATTGTTTGTTTTAAATAAATCCATTTAATCTTACCCTAATAATAGGGTAGAAAAAAAGCTATAAGTGAAATCTCAATGAAAAAATCAAAGTTAATAATTAGGAGCGTTCGGAAGGGAAAAGACGACTTCTTGTCACTAGGATTCTGGAGCTTGCTTTGAAAAACACTTTTCCCCCACTTTCCCAAGTTATTTGCTAGGTAGGTGCTACAAAGAAAAGGAAATCTTTCCCTAAGATGAGCATCTAATTTTGCTCAAGAAGATGCCTCCAAATATTGCTTGTTTATTAACACTGAATTTTCTGGCTTTTATGTTTACTCAGTCTTCCAAGAGAAAATATGACTATGGCTAAGGTAATACTTCCCAACATAAGCATTAGTATCATTCTTTTTGGAAAATATCAGCATATTTTGACAAAAAAAAAATTGATTTTTATTGGCAAGGCCAATTAAAGTTACAATATTACCCAGAGAAAGGGATGCTCTTTTCTCTTATGGTGACCAACAGAAGCAAAGACAGGGCATTATTATCAAGCAATTTACTGAAAGAAGTGATCACCGTCCTGTATTCAGCACTGGGGAGGCCAAACCTAGAGTCCTGGGGTCAGTTTTGGGCCCCTCAGTTCAAGGACACAGAGGCATTGGAGTGTGTCCAGAGAAGGGCAAGGAGGCTAGGGAGGGCTCTGGAGCACAAGTGTGCTGAGGAGCAGCTGAGGGCACTGGGGTTGGTTAGTGTGGAGAAGAGGAGACTCAGGGGAGACCTTATTGCTCTCTACAACTACCTGCAAGGAGGTTGGAGTGAGATGGGGGTAGGTCTCTTNACCAGGGCAGAGTACAGGGGGAGATGAGATACACAGGGCCATGGTCTAGTGGTATGGTAGTGATAGGTGTGGTTGGACTTGATGATCTTAGAGGTCTCTTCCAACCTCAGTGATTCTGTGTTGACAGCTGTATCTGATCTTATTGGGCATTAACACTGTGTTAATAACTGCATCAAGACATGCAAAACAGTTCTGCTAGAACTTCTAACAGTATGTAAAAGAAAGTTTGTGGGAATGACATAACAGCATACAAAGGAACTATGGAGAGCAATGAAAAGAGGAAAAGGATGAATTTCATTAAAAGGTAAATAAGTTCAGTTGGCTTGGCAAGAGCAGTAGTTTCCTTTTCCAGAGAGGTGAAAAAAGAAGAGATTACTAACAGAGTTTCTGAAGCACTACCAGCCATCCTGCAAGTTAAAATGCAAATTTAATTATACTGCTCTTGACCCTGTAAGCAAGATCATTACCTTCTGCTACATAAAAGAATACTATTAAATAACACAAAACCAAGGACTGCTTTACATTGGTCCCAGTAAACTGATGCTCTTCAGGCTTCAGGACTAAAAAGGAATTAATTGTACAGCTGGGAGTAGATTTTGGAGGGTTTAAAGTACTGATCCAATCAGTAAAACTCATTTCTGCTGAACAAGAATAAAATAAACTATTAACACAGAGTAAACTACCTTTGATGACTAGGTACCCCAGATATGTGATGAGAAAAACCCCACAACCTTGGTGAACAAATGGAGGAGCAGGAGAGAGAGGGAAATAAATGCCCCAAACTTTCCTACACAGCTCCAGAAGAAAAATAAAGCCGAATCAGATGAAAACCCACTTGCCTTCATTCAACTTATTTGTTTATAAACATGGGAATAGCTCTTATTGGTTGTTGAGCCATAGCAATTGCTATTTGTAGGAGGAAATCACATCCATGATAGCATCATTCAACTGAGGCTGTATATTTGCAGTGGAGCAGAAGAAACTAGTCCAGTTTCTAGTGGCTGTGTCACCATGTGTCAGATAGTGCTAGCTCCCTTTAGATCTACTGGGGAGGGGAGGACTGCCCAATTTTTGCATTTCATTCTTAGCCTTTCCCTTTGATTTGTAAGAAGAATTGCAGTCAGAAACTCAAATCAAAGCAAATCCAGCAGATCAGATGTAAGGGTGAGTTTCAAGCTGTACAGCAGAGATGATATCTGCATTTGTACTAGTTACATCTGAATGTTTGAAGATATGGATTTACATTTAGTGTTGAAAATTGTTCTGCTATCCATGTATTCATCCTGAGAGCAAAGAGGGTGCCTTTCTTTATCATCTAGCCTTTGCTACATCATTATACTATGACCAGGAAGAAATACTGGGGTTTGATTAACATGAAAACACTGAGATCAAAACACTAACAGTTAACTGCATTCCAAAAGGTTGGCATTTGGGTGCTCTGACACTTTTCATGTCCTGTCAATCACACAGAATTCAGCAGATCACACTCTTGAGTACCCAACCCGACCTTTGGCATTCCCTTCCCTGTAACCTCTCCTTTTCCCTAGATTCTGAGTCTCACCTCCTCACAAAACAAACTGACACCTGCCCAAGACAGGCTTATCTTCAATGACAAATGGCTGTCTTTCAGAAAGCATAAGGGAGAAGCATCTTTATGCCCCTGACTTGAATCAAAGAGAAGGAGTAAAAAGCTCTGCAGGAGCAGCTCTAAAATTCAAACAGACTCTGGAAGATCAGGAAACTACTGTGATGCAAGTAGGAAACAATACCATAAGGCAACATGTGAAATGAGCTAATTAGCATTTAGAAAGATAAGCAAAGATCTATATAAAAGAATCTCCTCATCAAAATCAGCAGGTACAAAAAAACCCTAAACACATTAACTCCTAAATGCTAGAAAAAATGGCTTAATGTACCAGAGAATGGCAAAAATTTTATGCTTAAAGTGATATACAATAGCTCAAGAATTACTCAAACAAAGGCCAGCTGAAGAAACACATCACATTGTTACATTAAGCACTACACTAAAGTCCTGATATGCCTTTCCTTTATTCTTAGCCATAATCCCTTGACCAGAATCACAGAATCATTAAGGTTGGAAGGGATCTCTAAGATGATCCAATCCAGCCATACCTATCACTACCATACCACTAAACCATGGCCCTAAGTGGAGCATCCAAATGTTTCTTAAACACCAAGTCTGGGACTAGGCTTAGAACTGATGGTCTGCTCTGAACCTTCTGACTGAATGGAAAAATACTTGCCCTCAAGTACTTCTATCCCTTTTCCTTTATCTTTAGACATAAATTATTGACCAGGTCTGGGACTAGGGCTAGATTCAAGCTTTTTCTCATGACTCAATGGAAGGTTACTCCTTTATTCCCAGTTTCCCCCCAGAATTCTTAGTCATAAGCCACTGATTGAGTGTAGCCACCCCTAGGGTCCTCTTTGAGAAGTTTAAGAGCAAGGGGTCCATTCTGAAAACCTGGTAAGACAATGGCAAGGCTACCCCTGCCCTTCTATTCCCTGTCCCCAGCCCAACTCAAACCCATTTTCACTGGAACTTATATATAATTGCACTTTACACGCATTTGTACTAATACCTTAAATGAATTAATGTTAATCAATTTGCTTTGTAGTCAAAAATGTAGTGACCCAACTTTTGCTGATTTTGTTAAATTTACCAACTTCATTAAGCTCTGTCCAATCATTAAGCTACCTTAAATGTGTCAGGACAACTGATGGGTACAAACAGCCTGATTCATCAACCCCAAATCAGAGATTTCTGCAAGTACCCAGTGCTAGATTAACCACCAGATTTGCATGCATTCAACTCTGAGCTAAACTAGCATGCAGACTGCTAAGACAATAAACTAGGAAAAAATACTCCTGATCCATTAAAATCAATTCCTCCTATGTGATTTAATCATGTAAATCAGGCAAAAAGGCAGGATTCAGAGAAATTTAAACAGTGCTAGTCAGCAAAAAGATATGATTGACAAGAAAAAAAAATCTGAATATTGATAGTGAATAATAACACCACCACAAAAATTCAATGTATATATAAAAATCCAGCACACAGTCTTTACAAATATGATCTTCTGTGAGTGCAAAGGTACCTAAATGAGTTTCTACACTCAGTATTTCAAGCACATGGACATCCAGTAGTTCTGTTTGAACTCAACTCAAATAGTTGCTCCTAATGTTAACTATTAGCTATCATTCATCCTCCTACCGTCAGCTGGCTTTGAAGAAGATCCACTAAGGAATAGTTTGGCCTCAGGACTTTGGTAATGAGCCCATGAAAACACCACCCACAAAGAACAAAACAAAAGCCCCACAACCAATACTAAACAATGAATCATTAATGTTGTTTGAGAAATATGTTAGAAACATCTCCCAGGAGAGCTTTTAGCAGATGTCACAGTGAGGAACAATAAAACAATAGCATGAAACCAATCTACAAATGTCATCATTTCAATAAGCAGCTGGTCAGGCTGTCCCTTTCCTTTACCCACTGGATAATTTCCATGGCTCAAAACCCAGAAAGCATATACAAATACAAAATATCCTTCACATTTAGATTAGCTGATGTGCTACTGCCACTAATTTTCCTTATCATGTGTTATTTGTCAGTACACAATGTTAGAATTGCCAAGATATATTTCCCTAGCTCTTGTCCTCTTAACATACTAACTCAAACACAACAGACCAGCTTTCACAGAGCTGGCAGAGACACTGAAGCTGTATTTCTGGCTAAAAAAGTGGTAGTAGAGAAAACTCATGGGAAGAAAATCATAGGCAGGAAAGAAAAATAATGGATGTAAAGAAAGAGTAAAAGCATATTGCTCTTTCGCCAAGTCCTGCTACCTCCTTAAAGCCATGGTCAAATCCTTATTTGTGGCTGTATTTGAGCAAGAGTATGAAGTGATTTTTGTGGACAGTTTACACACTTGTGTTTTATGCCAGTTCTCAAACCCCCAGAGTACTACTCACAGAAGAAAAGCAAGTGTGTTAAACACCAGAAAATGAGCTTTAGTGGTTCAAGTTTTGATGGCTCCACTTAAATTTCTTCCTCTTTCCAGAGAAAACCTCTACTCTACTAACAGATGCAATTGAGGCAGTGTTTTGCATGCCTCCTATGTAGCTTTGTACATTTAAGCTCTATACCAATCCCATTTAATTTTTACTTAAATAACCCCTTAATTCATTTTAGAAGTACTCTACATCCAGTGCTCCAGGAACAACACCAAAGCAGTTTCTTTCTAGTCATACAGTTTTGCTTCTCTTAAAACAATGTCAAAAGAAGTTGAGGCAAAACTCCTGGTGGTTTCTGCACCATCAGCTGCTGGAAAGTCACAGTGAAAACAGGCAGATTCTTGGCTACTTGCTGGTTAACTTTTGTAAGTGACTCAGGAAATGTGGTTCCTTGAGGAAGCTCTACATACTGAGTGTCTCCAGACCAGCCAAGACTCAAAGATTCCTGAAAGCTCATGTTCTCATGGAAGAAAATGACATTTCCCTACCCACTCTGCTCCCCCACTTGAGTTGCTGTTAAGACATACTGGAAAAACATTTAAAACCAAAATTCCTCCATAAAAATATGGTGACTTTAAAAAGTCCAATTTCATTCCTATTGCTCCTTTTTGTATGTTCAATCTGTGCCTAAATCATCATTCTGAGAAGTAAGCTTTCTAGTGACAGCTTGACTAAAAACTGGGGAGCTTTCAGTCATTCCTAGAAGGAGTGGAAATTGTTCCACTTGATCCTAGTAATAGAGAGAAGAAGGTAGAAGGAAATGGGTTGTGCTTGGACCTAATCATTAATTAATACAGTCATCAAAAGTAGCTTCTGAAATTTCACTTAAAGCATGTTTGCTGACTTATTTGTTAACCTTTATTTAACTCTTATTTATTTTCCTACTCTTGAACCAATTTTTCTGCTTCTTTACATTGCTTATCAGAACATCCATTCAATGCTGTTTACTTTTGAAGGGACTCCAATAGCTGCCAGCAAGGTACTGGTGCAGCATCTCCTGCCATGTAGCAGTTCACAGAGATAGGTAGTCAGTGGCTGCACCTTCTTGGACATGCTTTTACCATTTGAGCTTGAAATCTGAGATCAAGAACTAAGGATTTGTGCCTACCCCAAGTCTTCATTAAAAAAAAAAAAAAATAAGCCCACACACATTGCACATTGATTTCTGACATTAAAAATCTACCTCTCTATCTTCAGAGTAAATTACTGACCATTCTTCTCAACAGCCTTCTGAAACCAGGGTGGATTGTACAAACTATTTTAAAACAACAAGTCCTCTGGAAATTATTAGTGCCTGTTATACTGATGCAGAACACAAACTCAGTTTACTGTGAAATTGTGGTATTTGTAAGCTCTTTTCACTGGCTGGCTGTACCACCAGAGAGCTATTCAAAAGCAGTTTAGCTCTCTGCTCCTGGGAAACATGAAAGCCCCAACTATCAGCCTAACTGACTTGAACAGGAAACAGGAGATGCCTCTTCTCAGATCTCAGCCCCTGCTCATCTGTGTGCTTGCATGGTGCTCTGATATGCCCAAAATGCCAACAGCTCAAACACTGACCTCAAGCACTGAAACTTGACACACAGATGTGAGACAGTCTAAAGCTCTTCAAGAAGTTCAGTGCTAGAAAAACTGCCAACTACTCCTGCTGTGCTAGGGCTTTCTTCATACAAAAGCAGACAGAAAACATTAAGTTACGTACATAAACCTTCTAACTTATCTAACTCAACTCAGTTTAAAGGACTTTGTTTTGTACATCTCTTTAAGGCTTTAAGTTTTCTCAGGAGCTTGGCCTAAGTGTCCCCATTCATCAGTTTGTGTCTTCAGTTTGCTCCAAGCTTGCTGGCCATTGCCAAGTTACTCTGTAAAGAAGTGCCTATCTCCTCCTCCAAATGTAACATCTTATTACCCTACCTCTGTACACAAAGAGCAGCTTCTGAGGATAGCATGACTACATCTACACAACATCACCAGTTTGTTGCAAGAACAGATGGATTTGACCTTTCTTTGTTCACTGCTTTTAACACAGATTTGTACAGATAAATCACAGAATGTTAGGGGCTGGAAGGGACCTCTGGACATCATCTCGTCCAACCCCTCCGGCAACAGCAGGAGAACCTAGAGCAGCTTGCACAGGATGCTGTCTAGTGGTCAGGTTTGGAATCTCTCCAGAGATGGAGACTCCAGCAGCTCCTTGGGCAGCCTGGGCCAGTGCTCCACCACCCTCAAAGGGAAAAAGTTCCTCCTTATGTTCAGATGGAACTGCCTGGGTGCTAGTTTTCTCCCATTGCCTCTAGTCCTGGCATTAGGCATCACAGAAAAAATCCTGGCCCTATTCTCCTGATCCCCACCCTTTAAGTATTGCTAAGCATTGATCAGATTCCCCCTCAGTCTTCTCTTCTGCAGGCTAAGCAGCCCCAGCTCTCTCAGCCTCTCTGCATAAAAGAGGTGCTCAGGTCCCCTCATCAGTTTAGTGTCTCTTCTCTGCACCCTCTGCACAAGCTCCCTCTATCTCTCTCAAACTAGAGCCCAGAACTGAACACAAATCCTGCTTATAGAGCAAGAACTTTGTATATGCATGTGTGGACTGAAAGGCACAGTTTAAGGAGGAGAAATGAGGACTCAGAAAGGAAACTATCAGCCTAATACTGCTTTCAAGTATTTGCCTTCTGTTGTTTTCTCTCAGGCTTTCAGGTCTTCTCAGGCTAACATATCCTAGCAATGCTGTAGTACCACAGAAGTCATTTCATTAAGAGAAAAAGCACCAACATCATGTGAATGACTAAAGATTAGTCATGTTAATAACAGTAGTGAAAAGACAGCATTCTACTCCTTCATTAGACTAGAAAATTATTAAATTATCCAACTAACTGAATTTAAAACACTCTTCTAAATCCTTTCTTAAGTCTTGTGGCATATTCAATTTTTTTTCAATACATTTGTAAGTTTCTTGGAAGGAATTCAACTATTTCATTCAGTTAGGGTTTATTTTACTTTTGCAGCTCTGTCATATAAACAGCACATTTCTTTGGAGCAAGTACTTTCAGTTAAACACCAGGAACATTCTTTCTATAGATTTGGCCTCCTAAATGAATATGGTTTCTGTTTGTTAAATATATGTATAGAATCATCTTGGCTGCCAGTTTTTTCTCAGGTAATTAGTACTAATAAAGACCTAAACACCAAAAATGAGCTTTAACTCACTTCACTTTCATACTTTTAAAGCCAGAAGGCTACACTCCACCACCCTACGACCAAAGGTGTGATACCTTCAGGCCAAAGGTCTCTGCTCTGCAGTTTAGGAAAAGCATCATAAGGAAACTATTCTCATTCATCTCCCAGCTGTTAGTCTCTTCAGCTTATTGAACCCTGGTAGCCTTTCCAGATGCATCAAAAAAATATTTCCTAAGTGCATGCACAAACCCAAAATGATACAAGAAACAGTAAGAAAACAAGATAAAAGCAAAGCTTCAACATCTGCCAGCATCTGGGTTAGTTTACATAACTAATAACACAATGATAATTATATTTGTAATGTCACCTGAAAAGCTCTTTTAGTCTTTTCACCAGAAGGGTGTACTCATAACACTGCCTTAATGAGAACCCTTGAGTCTAACCAGATTTATAGCAAAAAGCAAACAAAACAAGCCTCATGAACCCTCTGGGGAGCTTTTCAAAGCAAAATGCATTTATGGTATTGACAACCATCATTCCCAAAAGCCAGTTCTTTTTACAGCCAATGAGTCTTTTCTGTAGTTGAATTTAAATATTTTATACTTTCAAGTGGAATTTTCATTCATTTATCTGTTTTGGGTAGCTTGGCATCCTCTAATTATGTTTTAATTAAATAATTGCATAAAGTAATCTGCAATACACACAACAGAGTAATGTATGAATGAATTATTCCCTGACAATACCTAGAGCAACATTTTAATGGTCTGAGTGAAAGAGAAAAATCAGAAGCTTGCATCAGAAAGAGACTAAACAACAATCAGAAAGCCCCACAATAAAATTAGGAAGAAAAAAAAAAAGGAAACAACTATGAGATTTACTGGCAGTTCTATTAGTGCAGTCTTGTACTACTCCTCACAAGGGGAAAGAGAGCAAAACAGGAGATGCACAGCTGCACTCCTGCACGTTTTCCACTCCTGGCAAATTTTCTTCACAAAAATCACAAAGGTTGGAAGAGACCTCTAAGATCACCAAGTCCAACCATACCTAGCACTACCATACCACTAACCCATGGCCCTAAGGAGAGCATCTAAAGGTTTCTTAAACCCCTCCAGGGATGGTGACTCCAGCACCTCCCTGGGCAGCCTATGCCAAGACTTAACAACCCTATCAGGAAACAAATTCCTCCTTATAGCCAATCTAAACCTCCCCTGGTGCAACTTGAGACCATTTCCTCTCATCCTCTCCCTGTTAACCCTGGAGACCTACCCCCATCTCACTCCAACCTCCTTGCAGGAAGTTGTAGAGAGAGCTAAGGTCTCCTCTGAGTCTCCTCTTCTCCACACTAACCAACCCCAGTGCCCTCAGATGCTCCTCAGCACACTTGTGCTCCAGAGCCCTCCCTAGCCTCCTTGCCCTTCTCTGGACACACTCCAATTCCTCTGGGTCCTTCTTGGACTGAGGGGCCCAAAACTGAACCCAGGACTCTAGGTGTGGCCTCCCCAGTGCTGAGTCCAGGAGGATGATCACTGTTCTGCTCCTACTGCTCACACTAGTTCTGATCCAGGCCAAGATGCTTGTTGTTTTGCCCTTGTGTGTTCAAACTGAGATGAGAGTGTGCCTTAATTGTGAAGTAGAAAGAGGTCAGGTATTGTTAAATTTCTTTTTACATAGTGAGGGGCTTCAGTACCAAAAAAACAAACCACCAAACCCAAAGCGTAACAGACATGGAGATCCTATTATAGGCACAAAAGGTCTTACATTTGGTTGTCCTGAGGTGATTGTCTCCCTGTGGCAGATAAGAGTTTCTCTGATATTAAAGGT
Source organism: Bucco capensis (assembly GCA_013396975.1). Lineage (NCBI taxonomy): Eukaryota > Metazoa > Chordata > Aves > Piciformes > Bucconidae > Bucco > Bucco capensis. The sequence continues at coordinate 12,600 of VWZO01016442.1, read as the reverse complement.
GTATCACCAACAGAGCACTCTTACCATAGGAAAAAAACATCAATAATGAAATAAAAAACACTTTTTTTTGTTTTGAAACCCTTAGTACAGCTGGAAAAAGGTGTCCACTTTAATGATTTACACTAACTCATGTCTGACTGCTTTTTGTCATACCCAAATATGAGAATTAGGGCCTAAGATGCTTGACATCGATACATTAATCAATCATTTAGGCAACAGCATCCTAAATTAGGTGTATGGAGACAACAAAACAATTATAAGCTATGAACTTTACAGTCACTAATCACCAGCTTGGTCACCTTCATATGTAAAGCAGGATGTACTTAATAAAAGTTAGAAAATAATAGCATAGAAAATATTAGGTTTTCTTAGGTAGGTGTTTGGGGTATAGGGGGTTTATTATTAACCTTTTCACTGAAGCTAATAATATATTTCAGTTTACAGCTGTGTTGGGCTATGGGAATGCACAAAGTTTCTTAGTTGTACCAAAATAATCAGTTTCTTTATACATTACTTTGTGTTTAGACATTTGCAGCTCAATAATTAAGACAGAGATGTGAGCAGATATCCAGCCTGTGAAGCCTGAGAGCTGTTAGCCATTCTGACAGAGGAGCTTTTTCCACTCACCACATCTGAAAGCATCTCTCTTTGTTCAGAGTGCTGCAAAGAAACTTCAAATGTACCTTTTTACTGGTCAGACAGTAAATAAAACGCCAAGCACTTAGGAAAACATGGGTTACGTCGCGCTACAGAAAAGCAGCAGAAGTACTAATGTCTCTGCCTTGCAGAACCACAGAAATTACCACAGAGAACTTGTTGTGAGTGCTGTCTGACCACCATTCGATACAAGTTACACTTCATGGTTCCTGGAACTCTAGGGAATACCAGGGGATGGAGTGCACCCTTAGCAAGTTTGCAGATGACACCAAGCNAACTACCTGAAGGGAGGTTGTAGAGAGGCAGGGACTGGTCTGTTCTCCCTGGTGGAGAGTGATAGGACAAGGGGAAACGGATGGAAATTGCACCAGGGGAGGTTCAGGCTAGACATTAGGAGGAATTTCTTTGCTGCAAGGGTTGTGAGCTATTGGCACAGGCTGCTCAGGGAGGTGCTTGAGTCCCCAGCCCTGGAGGTGTTTAAGAGACAGGTAGATGTTGCATTGGGAGGCATCATTTAGCAGGTTGATGGGGCTAGGACAAAGGCTGGACTTGATGATCTTCAAGGTCTCTTCCAGCTGTAACTGTTCTATAATTCTGTGATTCTATCCAAAGCAACACCTAGCCAATGTCTGTAAGAAACTTCCACTCTCAGCCTCTCTATTTTCTTACGTGTGTACAGCCTAACCTCCCTTCACATAACACTAGGTTTCTAGAGGCTTTCCTTGGCCTCTTGGACTTTTGTCTCACTCAAGGACAGAAGAATGTAGCTTCCAAGTCCCTGCTTCCCTTTTCTGTTCTCTTTGGAAGATGTGCCAAATTTTGTTGTTGTGACTTATCCATAAACTCATCTTTAGTCTTTTTTCCCCTGTAAAACTATGAGAAATGGCAATATTCATAAGGAAACACTTTAGTGATTTCTCTCTGGTACAGCCTGAGGTTATCTGAGTAGCTTTTACTTCAAAACGTGAAGTACACAAAAAGTGCAGGAGATCAACCTATTATCTGAAAAAATAACATCCTCACAGTAGAAAGGCCTGAAAAATACCAGTTCTTAGTGAAAACAACATTGTAGAAAATCAAAAAGCTTTTGCGTTCTGGGGAAGAGAGCGAGTTGTAAAAACACCTACACTTTCACAGATTTTTAAGGATATTTGAAGAGCCCAAGGGCAGAGGATCTTCTTGTGTTACTCAATGCCAAGGTCACCAAAGAACAGTACAGATATCTTATCAGAGCAGTAGTAAAAAGAACCACCTCCAGTTGCCTCTTGTCACAAGCTATTTGCCCAAACAGGCAACTTAAGCTATGCAAAGATGGGGACACTGAGGTTTGCTCATTCCTCACCATCCAAAGGCAGCTTTGCTCTGAAGGCAAAGGTATCTGCTGATATCTGCTTAGCAGATCCTACTGCCTTTTCACAAACATCTCAGAGGCATTGATGAGAAATATGTAACAGGAATGGAAGTCTTCACCCAATGCAATTAATAACTCAGGCCCTGACAACATCCATTTCCCAAACATCAGAGGAAACTAAGCAATACAGTGATGGTTTTACTTCTAGATGGCTTCAAGGGCTCCAAAACATATCTGTCAGGACATTATGGTAATTCTACCAAAAATTTAGGAATTCAAGCCTCCTCCCCTTTCCCTGTTTACTTGGTGACTATATATTGGCATCAGTCAAGAGCCTAAAACATTTATTCTAGGTTTGATTTCAATACAATTGAATTGCACACAATTATCATGATCTTCATCTGTCATACACAGCTTCAATTGCTTAAAAGACTCAAGTTTTGAGGCAAGAACAGACACACAACTCCATGAAACACTGGCCTAAACCCAGACCATTGACTCCACAGACTCTTCAGTTTCATAGTATAATCCAGGTCCCATCTAATCATTTAGTAAACAGAAAGCCCAAATTCAAGTCACTGCACAGAAGCTTGGAAATATTTTTGGAGACTGGGTTCATCTTTCCAAGAACAGAAACTGCGGCATTTCAGGCCTCAGATTTGATTATCTGCCATGTAGAGTATCAATCACCTACTAGGGAACCTAAAACTCACAAGAGATTTAACATCTTGTTTCTTGACCTTTGAGACAATAACTTTTGTCCTTGGCTGCTCAAGAGACCCTCAAGGTAATCTATTCTCCCCTTCTCTCTTAGGCAGTGTGTTTTGGCATTCCAATGAGGTAACTTTCACATACCATCAAGTGAAGCAGATCATTTTGGTTTTATTTCATCATTTATTCATTTATGTATTTATTTACTTACATAGCTACTCTATCATGTATTCCAGACACACTTCTTCAAGAAGCAAGAGAATAATCCTGGGAGATAAAATATTAAAAATTTGGGTGGATTTTTTTCAGGCATAAAAATTTATTTATAAAGTTACAGTGCAGAAACCTACTCCTGGGAGATCAGCTTGAAATGTGACTAGATATACAGGGTCTGGAGCTATTTTGAATATAATGTGCAGTAGTTCATATTGGAAGGATTTTATCTGCAATGTATCAGTGACAGACACCCTTGTCTCAGCCTGTAGCAGGAAATACCCTAAAAGGACTTCATGCTGTGCTTTCTTCCTTCTCTACCTCTCATTTACAATCTTTGTAATCACAACAACTTGACTTCTACCCTGATTATGCTGTAAGATTGAGACTATCTAGACTAGAGTAATATGAATGGGTACTAAAGCTAGCAAAAACCCAATGGCCTGAGGTAACCACAAGCACAGACACATACAAAAATTACACTGAAAGCATGCTCCTGATCTTAAATAAATAAAACAAATATATGTTTTATTCTAAATCAAGACCCTGTATGCTTAGCCATTATCATTTCCCTGTATCAAAACCACTCCTCAGCTCAAACATACTGGCTGTAGTGTTTCTAAACAGACAAAAGTAACTGAAAAAACTGAGTGACAAATTTCTCTTTACCTCCTACTTGTGTTACTCTCTTCATTCATTCCTCCCACACATAAAACAAGATTATGCAGTCATCAGTTTTGGTAAATCTCTAAAAGCAGGTATGCTGTGTGAGCAGAGCACTGTGAAGACTTAAGCAGCAGCCTCTCTAGTTAACACAAGAGACTTTTGAGACCACAAGTCAGTCTCTAAATTTTAAAAGAAACTTTTCACAGCTATGATTAGCAGGAGGATATTAATTTCTTTGAGTGATTTTCATTTCTTGCTAAGGTTTATTATGACTGATTTAAACTGAAAAGAAAAAATGGACAAACTGATCAATCAAATGAATTAGTAGAAGAGAGCANCCAGGCTGCCCAGGAGGCTGTGGAGTCTCCTTGTCTGGAGCCATTGCAGAGCTGCCTGGACACATTGCTGTGTGAGCTGGTCTAGGTGATCCTGCTCTGGCAGGGGGGTTGCACTAGATGATCTTTCTAGGGCCCTTCCAACCCCTGACATTCTGTGATACTGTAATACTTGAGCAATTAAATTGCTGAGCTAGGGTAGGTTTGCTTATTTCTATGAGCAAAATACTGTTTATGGCACCAGGCAGAACTGCATCCAAAAGTATCAAGGGAAATTCCAGCTGTAGAGCCAGGGGTTTTTACCCTTTTTTTTTTTTTTTACTACATAGCTACCAATATCAATCACCTTAAAGAAACTCTGAGTAGGCATAGCAAAATTAGTTTTTATGTTAATGGAGAAATAAAGGATATGAAAAACTGTTTCTTAAAGAAGAGCTCAAGCAAAGCACAATTCATTTCAAATTGTGTTTAGTGTTCATACAATACTGACATGCAGTTAAAAAACAACTCAGAGGAAACAACCACCTGGCAGAAAAAGTAAGCTATTTAAGAGGCAAATCTGATTTACAAGCAAGAAGCAATTTCCTGTTCACTATTCATCAGAACTACCTAAACTGCAAATCTCTGATTCTGGGTGAAATGCTACTGAGAGGTGAAAAACATCATGAATATTCATTCCAAACTAGAAATGCATCTGTTTCTTATCCACATTCCTTTTGTTTGCTTTATACAAATGTAAAAGTCAAGCATCTCCCAGAATATGGTTCCTGAAAACAAAATTGAGCTTGCTGTGTGAGCTCCTAGGGAAGATACCAAGAGTAAATTGGTATCTATGCAACTCTTGCCTCCAGCAGACTGCTTGACTTTTTTTGATTGTGTTAGGCAAGAATAGGAAAGAAACTTCAACTGAGTATCACAAATAGGTAACAGATTAAAGCATGAGTAACAACATATCTGTGATTCTGAAAAACAGACTTTTCATCTCTTCAATAAACTCAACCAGCTGAGAACAAGATGAGCTGTTTACAGACAGCACTACCAAGTCTAGATAACTACATTTTTCTGCAAGTTGTGTTCTTTTCTAATGTGAAAGAAGAGAATACCTGACTGTGTTCTTAATCCATGAGAGAGGAGTGAGATGACACAGCTAAGTTTCACAAGACTCCAAAATGGGACAGTGAGTTGTATGATTTATGACCATTCCCCAACAGACAGCTCAGCACAAAGCAAGGTGTGAGTAAAACTCTCTAATCCTCTTGATTTGTTCATCAGCATCTCTTGTTATTTAGAAGCACCTTTGCTTTTACTGTTCATATTTCTCCATGCAGAAATAGTTGTCCCAGTTGAGTTAAAGCAGGAGCTGGGGCTGGGGCTGTGGCTCTGAGGTCTTAACATTAGAGCTGATCAAAGGAGATGCTGATACCTAGCAGCTTCCTTCTGCTGATATGCCACTGCTGGCTTCAGACTTGAACTAGCATTCCACATCACTGCTCTGCCAAGCTAAAAAGCATGGCTGGACCACAGAGTGATCTCCAGCACTGTGCAACTCTGAGAAGTACAACAAAAAAGGCCTCCAAAAGAGTGAGTTTGGTTTTGAGGCTCAAAACCAAGAGAAAAATATGAGAAAGAACAAATTTAAAGTTGTTTGGAGGCAAAATAAAGAAGGAAAACTGCTTATGGTTGAAAAATAAGCAAACAGAAAGCAAGAATAATCACAAATCCTTTCTCTGGTTGTTTCCTGACCNTAGTGACCTTGCAGTACCTAAAGGGAACTTCCAAGAAGACTGCAGAGGGCCTGTTTGCAAAGGCCTGCAGTGAAAGGACAAGGGGCAATGGTTTTAAACTGGAGAAGAGTAGATTTAAACTGGACATTAGAAAGAAGTTCCTCCCCACGAGGGTGGTGGAGCACTGGCACAGGTTGCCCAGGGAGGTGGTTGAGGTCCCATGCCTAGAGGCATTCCAGGTGAGGCTTGCCAGGGCTCTGGGCAAGCTGCTCTAGTTGGGGATGTCCCTACCCACTGCAGAGGGGTTGGACTAGATGACCTCCAGAGGGCCCTTCCAACCCAAACCAGTCTAGGACCTCTATAGCTTGGGAGAAACCCAGCTATTTCCTCCTCTTCTGTTTGTGATGATCTGTGGATGGCCAGAGAAGCTGATGCATTCCTTGCAGCAGCAGTCACTGGGTGAAACTCACCCATATAAGGACCCAATCCAGAGACTATGCAGAGTCTTCTAAACACAGCTCTGCATCACTAATTCTAAATCTAGTCTTTTTGCTTCTGCTTTGTTCCAACACAATAGAAATCTTTAGGTCAATAACCCATTTATGCTAAGGCAAAGCTTCAAAATACCAAAGTCTACTAGCTGTATACTTTCATGCTAACAATTTCACTAATAATGCTGTTAGAACATTTATCCATTTCCTTTCAATTTCTTCAGCTTTTTAAGCTTCAACATTTACAAAATCCCAAAGCCAAGTATTTTCTAGCTACATTTAATTCCCAGCACCTCTCCAAGTTATTGGCAGCCACAAACTATTGCAGATTCAACTAAGTAGAAAAGCAGGAACCAGTATGTTTTCAGTCTTTATTAAATGTGCTGATGAAATATGTGCAAGTACATCCACATGGAGTACAAAGTACAAAAGCCTGTCTCAGAGTATCCTTAACTCAGGAGATCCAATGACAAGACACTAATGAAGAAGAGAATTAGTCTGCACTCCAGAGGTGCCCTTTCCATATGCTAGTAACATACTGCTGACAACTAACAATATACACACAGCTCTGAGTCTAGGACCTCAACAGAGACTCCCTTTGCCTCTCCTACAAGATTTTCACTTCACATGTTGCCAGCCCATCTAGCTCCAAAAGGAAAGTCTAACTAGATCCAGAATGCCTCTGCCTGCTGCTACAGGTACATGCCACAGAGACTATGGCAGCCCTCAGCAGTGGGATGGATATCCACAGTTTTAGGAGCAGACCTATGAGCAAAAAAACCTACAACCTCAGCTGGCTCAGCCAAACCCTGGATTGCTCTTTTTCTCCATGTCCTCACCATGTAACACTAGCACCAGACTGATTTTAAAATGGAAGAAATTTCACTTCTCAACCTGTAAAGTAAAAAACAAACAAACAAAAAACCCCACAGATTTTAAGCCTGGTATTTGCCAAGGTTTAGGGCTGAGCCAACCACCAACCCAGGGACAGATATGCTCTATTATCCCCTTTACACCTACTCCAGGGAGGAAAAGGAGAAATGAACAGAGACAGAGAGAGACTTGTGAATTGGAAATGGAACTTGAACTACTTTAATGGAAACAATAACAAGAAAATTAAGTGTGTATATATATACACACACACACAAAACCAATGCCAGAACCAAACCCCCCTTGATGGTAACTACCTCAGCACTGATGCTGTAAGCAGGAGGACTTCAGCAGCAGACAGGACTCAGGCTCAGGAGGCTGGATCCTGGAACTCGGGAACTCTTGAATTGAGATAGAAGGCAGAACAGGGAGAGTCCTGGAGGAACAGAGCTGGGCTGCTGATCTACACAAGGCTCAGGTGTCAACCCTCTGGAAGGGTGAAGACCCAAACCTCTCCTCATAACCTCCTGTTAATTAGGTGCTAATTAGCTGAACTAAGCACCTGTTTTGCTTGGGTCTTAGGCCTTATATAAAAGACCCCAAAGCCCAGTCTCAATATCAGAGGCTCAAGGACTGAATATGACCTCTATGGCATGGAATACCTTATTTTAACTCAAACTAGGACAGTGTTTTATCCTGTGTCTGGGCTACATAGAGGAATGATTTGGGAGTGGTTCTGAACACTACCAAGCATGGCTAGCCAACTCTACCTTTCCTTTCCCTCATGTTTAAGACTCCTCCCCTGCACACATGTGGAAACATTCACGCAGGATGCTTTTGACATCTGACAGAGGACACATCAGGATGTGCTGAACACTTGTTCCCTGGCAACTGGTCTTTTTTGTTTTACCAAGAGAAAGAGAAGAGCAAAGATTTTTCAGAGGAAAAAAACTACATGCATGAAAAATGCAAACAGCATGGTCCAGTGTCAGTAGATACTTTGGTCTGGGTAATGAAAAAAAATACATCTTAAACAGCAAATGTGAGTTTTCTAGGACAGCTCTTTATAGGAAAGATTGCTGCTTTAGCTCTCTACAGCAGTGGCCATGCAGAGGCTCTAAGTAAGTCAGTTTGTGGACATCAATATAAAAAGAAGGTTTAAAATAAACTTACCACTAACCCTTTAATTAGGAGATTTCATCTGCAGCTCTAATGAGCCTTTGATTCCAGGAATGGTTGCATGTGTCATAAATACTTATTCTGGGCATTTGAAATGTCCATGGGGGAAAAAAAAACACCAAACAAGTTATTATTTATCCTGTTTCTCTCCTCCCAAAAGTTCTAGTACCACATCTGTGTGACAGCTCTGCAACAAATCACTTCCCAGGTCTAAGGGAAATAACTCAAAGATGCACTCAACTAATTTTTTAATTACTTTAATGAAATCTCATAAATGATAAAGAAAAATTGTACCTTTTTTTTTTTTTTTCCCCACTGATTTCCCCCTCCGTAAATCAATCCCTGTCTTGTAACATTTTCTAACCAGGAGTAATGTTGCTGCACTTTGGGCGTAAATTTTGTCTGCAGTGGATGCCTGAGATGTTCATTCCAGCTCCTCACTCTTCCTTATGCTTGGTCCTAAACCATTAAGTGACTCAGGCACAGAAATGCTGCCTTGCTCCTGATTTCCTAATCTCCTGGCCACCTTGGATTGAGTTTGAGCTTCATTTGCTGATTTTAATTTGTGTGCTAATTAAATGTGCTCCTGCAGTGTTCTGGAGTACTGCAGCTTCATTTAGATGATTTGCAAGGAGGTCCTCAGGACCTGTCCAAGGCTTGTTTGTTCAGTTGTTCTTCAGCTTTGTCCTGGAGATCATTAGAGCAACTTGCCAAAACCCTTAGGTGCTGCATGACCTTTCAAAGGAAGGGAAGAGGATTCAAAAGCTGCCCAGGACACAAGGTTATAGGAGTGAGGAGAAGAAAAGAATCCTCCCTCTGTTACTGCTTCAGACAGTGCCAGAGCTAGATAGAGAATTAAGAAAAGCCAAATATTTTAAGCCTAGCCTGTTAGAAACAAATGCCTAAGCAGTCAGACTGCCTCTATATGTGAACACATAGCTCAGAATTTTAACAAGACTGACTGTTTGTACAAGTTTACTTCCCTACTTATTTTGTGGATGGAAGTTGTTCAACTAGATTCCCTTTGTCAGCCAAAATGACAGAAATCACAGAATCATTAAGATCAAGTGCAACCATACCTATCACTACCATACCACTAAACCATGGCCCTAAGGTGAGCATCTAAAAGTTTCTTAAACACCTCCAGGGATGGTGACTCCATCACTGCCCTGGGCAGCCTAGTCCAAGACTAAACAACCCTGTCAGTAGAGAAATTCCTCCTTATAGCTAATAAATACTTGGAATAAATACTTGGAAGCACATTGCTCTTCATTCCACTGGAATCTCATTTTGGATTTACCACTGTCATTTGTATTCTCTGGACTGGTATTTGCCCTTATGATCCAGTCTCCCACCTGCACAGCAAGTAAGGGGAACACATGCCTAGTAAGCAGGAGTGAGTTAGGAGGATGAGCACTGCTGCCCTCTCCAGAAGAACCTGTAATAGATGAGAAGCCAAGGCTGCAATGTGGTTATCTGTTAGAGGAAATCAGGAGAGGGAAGAGGTACTAAAAAGGAAAAAAAAAAAAGTCTCTTTAAAGCCAATGTAGCAGTTGCAGGAATCTCCAGTTCAGGAAACAAAGATGTAAGTGCCAGGAGGTAGAGATTTGGAACTGTTGAATTTTGTAGCTGGCAGGAAAAATGTCAAACTAGATGAACCCAAGCAACACCACCCCAGAAACAACTGAAAAGGCATCACGACATTCTAACCTGAAAGGCATTACTGCTTAAACTTAGGTTTCTTTCTTACTTGGCTAGTCTTTCATTTATGTGTATCCCCAAACCCCTTCAATACCTTAATATTATCTCAGGATCTGCTATGAAACACAGGATCTGAACTACTGGCATGGGCTGCAGGTCGCATCATTGACTTTGGTCTTACAAGCTAAGGGCTTTTACCTTTCCTCCCATGAGATCAAGTGAAAAGGACAGAAAAGCAATTCAGAAGTAAGATACACAAGTAGCAATGTGAACAGATACAAATTTGCATCTTAATAGCTTTGTGGTAGGGAGCTCAGCATAACTCTTTGCTTTATTTGCTCTGTAGATCTCCTTGCTTTACATCCCTGCCCCTTAATTTAAATACATTATGAGATGCAGGAAGGTTACTGGGGAAATCTTTTTTGAGGACTTAGATTTCACAAATTACACCAAGCATTTCACAAGTTTATATATATATATTGATAACACATGGGGGCCAGAATTTAAAGTAGATAAGGATTTTCTGTCTGATATGACAATAAACAAAAACCCCCTCGTGATGAGAGGATTAGATACAGAGATAGCAACCCAGTCACATTCATTTTTGCCTCCTTATCCCCACCTGACCCCAAACAAAACCATGCTTTTCACTAAGTTTTATTACATCCTTTTCTCCACTGAAAGTAAATAGAGCGCAGCACAAGGAATACAAGTTTATTTTCAAATGAACTGAAAGAGCTCTCTCTGTAACCTTCAAAAATGAAGTTTAGCAAGAACATCCACCTTGGTTCCAGTTTCCTTACCTGCAAAATAAGGACAATGACATCTCTTTTTATCTCTTTGGAAAAGCACTAAGTTAGATTGGTGATAAGTAATATTTTCATATCCACCTAAGAGTTGAGTAATGTTACTGAAGAGCAGAAAATGGAACATTTTGGGGGGGTATTATTTGGTTTGGTTTTGGGTAGGGTTTTTTTTACAGCTAAAAGGTAGCAATTCTAAAGGCATCTTTTGGTACTCTTTTTACCTTCTTGAAGAGTTACAAAGAGAATCATAATGCAGATCTTATCTGTTTTCCTTCTGCTGCTTCTCATCAAATGTTTGCTTTACCAGGTTGACAAAACACAGGACATTTTTGGACTTATCTCTCATGATAAAGATTACAGACATGGTATGAATTAAAACCCCTTAAACCTTCCCAACTTCTACCTAAGTAACTTCAGAGTTCTGTAAATAAGCTTTTTTCCTCTCATTCTTTTTTTTCCCCCCACTCTAAGGAAAATCATTTAATTGTCTTTTTATATAGTGATAGGTATGGTTGGAGTTGATGATCTTAGAGGTCTCTTCCAACCTTAATGATTCTGTGACATTTACATCAATGAGGTACCACTGATTTTACAAGTTTACATCTTTTTTTTTCCAGTTTATAAATGGCAAATCCCAATTCCCAATAATAGAATTAAACCAACTTTTAAATAGAAGGAATTGAGATCTCATTGATTTTTTTTTTTCTTTTTTTAAGCCTCTGGAGAATTTTCCCAGCTGTTCATCTGCCTTAGAGGATTAGAAGCAAAATCAAAACAGAATCAAATATTTCTTATTTATGAAATATGATGAGATAATTTAACCTCTCATGAAAATGGGTGGTGGCTATCAAATGAAGAACACAACCTGCACTGTTATCAAATGAAGAACACAACCTGCACTGTGTTTTCACATGCAGTAAAATGCAGGCTTTTAGAGTGCAATGTCTAGTAAACTAATTATAAAACTGAGAAGTGAAAAAGCATCTCTCTAGCTTTCATGTCCAAAACCAAAAAACAACAACCAGAATGCTTTAAAAATAAAAATATGCCTTTATACTTGCAGCAATCCTTTGAAATCTTTCCAAGTTACTGTTTTTTAAGGGTATTTTCCTGTCATCCCAAATCAATGGATGATTAGGCGTTTCATCTGCCACAGTGCTTGGAAAAATGAGGAATAAGAGAGGAGGCGATTTTTGACATACAAATGACTCCCTGATGTGATATGCATTAGCCAATTAATATCTTAGCAATGCCCCCACCTGGTGGCCAGGTAGGAGACTTTGCTCACCCAAGCAAGAGATGCAGAAGGGGCAGTAAACATCTGTACGAAGTGCCCTTGCTCCCTAGTTTCCCATCTGGAAGCTCTGGTAAAAGATGATTTGTCAAGGAGATGAGGTTATACTACTCAAGCTACCTGCATAGGTTGCCTGCATTAGTCTCCATCTGTGGAGATATTCCAAACCCAACTAGACAGCATCCTGTGCAAGCTGCTGCTCTAGTTTCTCCTGCTCTGGCAGTGGGGTTGGACTAGATGATCTCCAAAGGTCCCTTCCAACCCCTAACATTCTGTGACTCTGCAGACCACCCAGTTGCTGCCTGAAGCACTCACTCACCAGCCTGCTGCAGGTGGTAAAAGGAGATGGATAACATTATAGATTAACTGTCCACTATGATCAGAGGGAGGACAGCTTGTTTAAGAAATTCGGTTGACCTGGGCCAAAAGGCTCTCATCTTCCCAGTATCAGCAGAGGAACCCCTCCTGAGCAGTGCCTGCTCTATTCTATCATGGATTGGAGGATGAAAGGCAGAGAGCCTGTGATGTGACCACTAACAGATCTGCCAGCCAACAGCCAGCCCACCTCACAAAAGAGGAGTAAAAAAAAAAAAAAAAAAAGA
>VWZO01016441.1:202255-222760 GCA_013396975.1 Bucco capensis | reverse complement strand
CTGGACCCCACCCCCCCCGCCCCCCTTTCCCCCCCCCCCCTTCCCCCCCCCCCCCCCCCCGTCCCCCGCCGTTCCCTGACTAGGGAGGAGGCAGGGATGCTCTCGGCCGTGGCACGCATTGTCTCTCAGCCCATAAACGCCTTGGCTGTCACTTCTAATAGCTCTTTTATTGCAATTCGTTAAGATGAGCGGTGCCACTGCTTCAGCCGCTGGTTCCCCTCCGGGTTCCCCCCACCGCGGGGTGCAGAGCCCAGGTGAGCCCCTGCTCAGGCAGGTGAGAGCGGGTGACCCGGCGCCATCCGGTGGCCGGAGCCCATGGAGTGTTCAGCAGGACGAGCCCCCGTGGCGGGGACCCCCGCCAGCACTCTCTCCCCGGCCGTGGGGGGTTCGCCCGGCGTCCAACCACCCCCACCACCCCCCATCTGCCTCCCTTCCTTCCCTCACTCTCATTACGATAGGGCTTTATGCAGACCATCTGTAAGGGAAGGCAAAAATACATGACAACACTTTTACACCACTTCCTACTTAACTTCGCTTTTTATGTGGCTGCGCTGGATTTTCCGACGCTTTGTAGTGCTCCAATCTTGTTTGGATGTTTGTACATGTAATACTCTGCCCACTCCAGCTCTTAGGATGGGCTTGTCTTGTATTTTCTTTCTCTTTTTTTTTTTTTTTGTCTCTTTCCCACTCTCCCACCCCCGTCCCAGCCTGCAGACAGGGTCTTTCACAACTTGCTCTGTTCACTTTGCTGTCGGGGGTGGGGGGAAAGAGCAGCAGGACTTGTGCTGCCTCTGTAGCCTGAGCTAGGGCAGGGGCAAACGTCTGCGCAAGTGGTGGGCATTAATCACGCCTTGTCTTTGCAGAAGGTGAGCTTCATGCACGGGGCACCCACTTATTCGCTCTTAAAATCCCCCCCTTCTCCTTTCAGCCCGTCGCCTTTCTGTCTCCTCTGAACAACATTTTTCCCTGACCTGGGATCTGGACAATTGTCCTAATGGTATTTAAAGAAAACACGGATTAAACATTCATTAATGCTTTTCTCCCGTATTTAGGCTGTAAGCGTAGAGAGCACGGGGCGTGTGTCAAGCCTCAATCTAATGATGAAAAAGCTTTTTTTGAGGGGAGGGATGGGAATAACTCCCACGGACCCCTAGGTGATTTGGACACCTGAATGCACTTGATGAACTGGGAGCCGTTTTCCCGGCTGAATTTCAGCTTCCAAACCCCTCAAGAACTGGTACCAAAGTAGTGAGAAAGTGGCTGTGGTCGCCGGGAGCGCTTTTCCCTTCTGATCCAGAGGTCCAGGAGGGATGGTGCGGCCCCCTCTTCTATTTTCTCCTACCCTATCCCCCGTCTAGAATGGAATAATTAACTTCTCCCGCCACCACTTTTCTGAGCCCGCCTGTGCGTTTTAGCTTCTCTTTATGGTCATACCGTTAAAGAAGCGGCTGCAGCAACAGGTGAGAGGGTTTTGTTGTGAGGGGTAGGAGGGGGCCGACGGCCCCGGGAGGGGCTGCAGGCACCGAGCCGCTCGGGCGCGCATCGACCGCGGGAAGGATGCTCCGGCGCCGGGGCAGGGGGGGCTGGCGGCTCCCCGGCAAACCCCCACACACCAAACCCTTCTTGCCCCTTCATCCCAGTTACAAGATGGGGAAAGATCCGCTCCAGAGAGCTGCAGAAATGTTGTTTACACCTGCGATGCGAAGCTGGCTTGGATTCTGCTCCGCTTGGCTTTAATTGAAAATCTTTTTCCGTCTGCCCCAACTCCCAGATCATCTGGGTTTAATAAATGTTCCCAACACTCCTGCTGCTCCAGAGAAATGCTGTGGCAGGAGTTGGCTCTGCCCGGCTCTCTGAATCCCAACAGAAGAGTAATTACCGTAGGAGCAAGAGTGGCCTGGGACATGTTTTGGGTCCAGGAGAAAGGGTGGGAGGGGAAGGGGGAGAGAGAAACCTGGCCACGAGAGTGGGGGCTGTAAAGCTTCTCGATGTGTGTACACACACAGATACATATGTACAGAAAAGCAAGGAGCAAGTGCAAGATCGAAAGCAGAGCCTGTCTTTTCTGCAGCCACGTGTGCCATTAAAAGCAAATAATTCCAAGTACTTTTAAACGATAAAAACATGGGATCTTTCCCCTTCTGTTACTTTTTCCTTTATTTTTGCGGGGGGGAGAGGATACAGATCCCGGCTCCCTTTCTCAGATGACCTCGAAGGACCGGTTTTTTCACTTTCCCATGTGTGTGCTTTCCGGAAATCAAGCTAAAGTTTGTTAAAAAATACTACACTAAAATAAAACAATCCTGCAAAACCTCCCACGCCCTAAAGACTCAGAGAGAAGTCTCTTATAATTTTCTCCTGGTTTTTTTTAATCGTTATTATTTTATTATTATTATGACTATTATTATTATTTCCATCTTGTGCTCCCCACAGAAATGATCTCCGGAGGGTTTTGCTGGATCGCGGGTGGCTGGGGAGCACGGAGAGGAAGGAGATTGCTGGAGCAGCTCTGCTGGTGCCCCGACGGGCCAGGGGCTGTTGGTGGGGCTGACTGGAGCCCCCAGCACTGGGGCTAAGGGGCTGGGCTACCGGTCACCCTGACCCCGACTGTCCCCGGACGGCTCAGCCCCCGCGGGGAGTTGTCCCTTTGCAGGAGGGAGAGTTGGGAAGCGGTGGGGAAGGAGGAGAGGAGGTTTTTCCGCTTCACCAACATCTTCAGGAGTACCGCTGGTTTGGAGCCTGCAGCCCCTTGTACTGAGCGTCGGATCTCAGCTTCAGGCTGGCCAAAGTGGCCAAGTTCTTCAGCGCTGCTACCCAAAAAGTTTCGCAGGACTCAGCTGGCATATTTCGGCTGCCCTTTTGCAGCCCCTGTATGAAGGCAGGGTGGGTGAAGCCCTTCCCTCGCTCTGCACAGGCAGATGCCAGGGGTCAAACATACAGAAGGGTTACAGGGGAGGTGGGGGGGGGAAGGGAATCAACATTCCCAGCTGCCCCCAAACCTCCTAACTGGGGCATTGGAAATAAAGAAATTAAAGCTCTTCCCTCCTTCCCCCCAAAAATCAGTGGGTTTTTTAAAATTGCTTTCCCTGCGCTGAGGGTAATTTGGGATTTGTTTGAGGCAAGAGGGAAGGAGTGAAATGAAATTACTGGGGACATGGTCACACTGTGAGTCCCCACTGCTGCAAGCTGGAGCTCCTCTGCTGCCCAGATCCATCGGGAACATGTCCCTTTAGCGGTGGGTTCAGTCCTGCAGCCCATGAAGAGCTGCTGGTGGGGAGGGGGCGAGGCCGGGCAGGGGTCCCGGCTCTGCCCTAGCCCGGGGGAATTCGCTTGGGCATGACAAGGGCTGGGAGCTGGTAACAACCATCGCGTACAGGCAGTTATCTGCTGTTGCTGCTTCTCTTTCATGTATCTCCTGCCTTGGGGTGTGCGTGTGGGGGTTATAGCTCTTTTTAATTGAAACCTAGTAAGGAAAATAGTAATGGATACCAGGCTCCGATGGAGAATACGTGTCCGCGGCTACATGATGAGTGTTAGTTCAGCAGACTTTAAGAAGCCCATTCCTCTTCTCTGTCATTTCTCTATTGACAGCAGCCCCTATTAGATTTACCATGTCCTTTTGCAACAGCTGGTCCTTCCCTTCCACCCCCCTCCCCCAGGCCGAGGTATCAATCGATGCCTGGGTGACTTGGTGGCATCTTTCAAGCAAACGGGAGCTAAGTGTGTGTCAGCGTCGGTGCCAGAGGCTCCCGAATCCCCTCCCTTGCTTTGATGCAACCCT
Source organism: Bucco capensis (assembly GCA_013396975.1). Classification (NCBI taxonomy): domain Eukaryota; kingdom Metazoa; phylum Chordata; class Aves; order Piciformes; family Bucconidae; genus Bucco; species Bucco capensis. The sequence goes on along the minus strand of VWZO01016441.1, from coordinate 218,979 downwards.
GCAACCCACCCGAGGTGTCCGGTGGTGCTCAGCACCCTCCAGGCTCTAGTACCGCTCCGCAGCCCCAAGGGATGCTGCGGGGGTGGGCGAGGGGCACGGAGGAGACCCGGGGGAGGTGCGTGTGTGGAGATGGGAAAGGCTTCAGTTCTGGGCTGTTAAAGAACACGGCTGATGGTCAAAGCAGATAAAATCGGTTTCTTTGCTGGTTGCTCTCGAGTGCCTTGTTCTACTGGGTCTGCAGGGGTGGGGGGGAAGGGGACACAATGTCGCATCTGGAGAGCTGGAGGCTGCTGCGGGAGGAACCGTCCCTCCTCGGTACTGTTGTTGTGTTGTGTGTGTGTTTAAATAATTGAATAAACGTATCCACTCCTTCCCTCCTTCTCCCTCGCACGCAGACACACACACAAAGACAGCATTGAAAAGATAGATCTGTTTGGCTATAGGAAACGACAATTAGTGCTACTTCCTGAGCGGTAAACTGTATGTATACGCCTGGCTATTCAAAAAAAAACCACCCCACTCTTATCCAAATAGTGAACTCTATTTACCATTTCTGCTGGGCCAATGGTGGTGGGAGCAGAAGGGTGAGTGCAGAGAGGGGGAAGGAGGGAGCAGAATTCTTGTTTTGCCTCTGCCAGCAGCACCCCCCGTGAGAAGAAGAAGGCTGTGTGTGCAGTGGGTAAGGATACTTTGTGGCAAGGAGAAACTGAGATGTGCATAAATAGATTGAAAGGGTAAAAGGGAAGTGAGGAGGAAAGGTGGAGAGCAGGCCCCAAACTTTGCTGTGCCCCACAGTGCCCTGGTGAGTGAGGCCAGGCCAGGCCTGGCAGGGAGGCAGAGGGGAGAGCTGCAGGAGGTGGCTCTGGGTGCTCCTGTATTTTCTTTCCTTGTGGGTGGCAAAGTGGAAGTGGCTGGAGAGCATCAGAGGCAGCTGGGGATGATGAAAAGGTGAACATAGGTCTTATGGAGACAGGAGGAACCGGCGCAGGGCTGGTCATCTGGGTGCAAGTGATGTTTGTGAGGGGAGTGAAAAACTATAATCCTGGAGCTCGCACTAGATCCAGCCCCTGGCAGGAGTTTAGGAAGAGCAAGGAGCTAGGGACTGCTCCCAGCAAAGGCAGGCAGCTGCCAGCACTGCAGTGACCCCAGACTGGGGGGACAGTGGTGGCATGGTCAGTGCTGGGCTGTGCTGGGGGCACCAGCAGCCTTTCTGTGAGAGCTGCATCCCAGTGAGGGATGGAGGGTGAGAAACCTCTCCAGCTGGTGCTTTCTTCCTTTTTTTTTTATCTGTTGCTCCAACAAGGCATGTGTAATTCTGGCTTTGGTCTCCCTCTGGTCCTGCAAAGCCGTGAGCTTGGCTGTGCTGGGAAGGGGATCAAACCCCCCCTGTTCCAGCCCTGTTTGGAGAGATAGGAGCAGACCCCTTGATTGTGGTGGGATACAATGGGGCCCAACCTGCTCAGGGAGAGATGTTGGATTTTTTCCTTCTCACTATTTCTAATAGCTTGTTGTGCTTTTTTGGACCTGGGCAGATTATTTTGCAAAATTTTTGGGCCAGGCTTTCTGTGAATTTCATTTGGTAATCAGAGGAAAGGCTCTGCCAAAGGGAAAGGCAAAAGAGCTGCTGTAGTGACACCCACCCTCCTCTCCCTGTAGCAGTTTATATACTCTTGACTATATAGACTCACTCCCTAAGGGACCTGCTTCATTATGCTTGTGGCCTGCAGTGCCAGTCTGGGCTGAAACTGAGACAACAGGGTCCCCATTTACTGACACCTTTTGCTGGACTGGAGAAGGGCCTGCAGAGGAGAGGGAAGAGTTTCCCTGGGAAGAAGCATGTAATTGCCACTCACCAGCAGCCCCCCACGCTCCAGCCAGTATTTACTGCAGAGCTGCCAAAGTAAACCAGCCCGCTGGGCTTTATTTCGGATAAACACAGCCCGGCCACGGTCGGGGTGTTGCCTTCCAAAGGGCTGGGGATGGAGCGGAGGCTGCAGTGCCAGGGGAAAGAGAGGGAGGAGAGGGATAGATCCTGCCCGGTGCGGGACTGCTGGTGGGCAGGATGGGGCTGGGCATCCAGCTGGGGATGCTTGGGCACAGCTAGTGGGATAAGGAAATGCATAGATAGGATGCAAAACCTCACTTAGGTTGCACCCGTTGGCCCTGCTCCCTGTGCAGGAGGACTCATCCTTTCCTGCAGAGCGCTCAGGAGCACCCAGCACACACAGTGGGGGGGTGCAAGGGACACTAAAGGATTTGCTGGGGGAACAGGGATTTGAGGTGTATCCCAGGGCAGGAATCCCTCCCGGCCCTGCACACCCACGCAGCATCTTCACACTGTGCAGCGCACACATCCCCTCCACGCACGCACACACGCCTCGGAGCTGCTCCCGCAGGCCTAGGAGAAGACGTGTGGGCCCCGAAAACTGGGCTGCCTTTATTTTCCCAGTTGCCTCCTTCCTCCAGCTGGCTCTTGAGGCCACCGGGAGAGAGCTGGAGCCGCTCTACTCCCACAGCTCCGATACACACGCACGGGGCAGGCTCCCAGCTCGCCCCCAGCTCTCCTGCAAACGTTGGAAGTTACTTAGGAGGCTGAAATCCGAGCGAGCGAGGCTCTCCCAGCATCTCAACCACTAAACCGCGTAAGGGCTGGCCAGCTCCGCATTCCCCCCGGCCTGCCTGGAACCAGGGAAGAGGCAGTGAGGTGCTGGCATCAGGGAGCGGAGAGGAGCTGGGAGCCGCTCCCCCCCCGCCCTGGCCTTTAGCTCTTGGCGCTCCGAGATTAGAGAGCCCTGGCCTGGCTCTCTGGGGAGACAGCGGAGAGCTTTCATGCCTCTTTGAAGAGCCAAGATAGTGTCGGCCTTGGTGCAAGCCTAGCCTGCAGACGGGCCGGGAGGCGCGGGGGTAGTCAGTTATCGCAGCCTGCTATCACCCTGCTCACCCCCCCGCCACTAGCCCTGTTCCCACCTCCATCCCTTCCAACCTCTGCCCTCATCTTTTTCCACCGCCCTCTCCTTACACCCCTTCCCACCCCTTCGCTTTGTCATTCAAGCGCGGCTCCTTATTTATTTCTACGCCCCACTTTGCTTATTTATTTAGTTAGTTAGGTAGGTTTTATTTATTTATTTCTGGCAGAGAGGCGGCTAACAAGTAGCTGGAAGCACTGGCCAATATTTAACTAAGATGGCTGGCCATCAGGTCCCTTTTGTTTGCTTGCAAATTAATCATCCAGCGCGCAGTCGGCGCCAGGGTAGATTTATCACACACACACAGGAGGGGGAACGAGGCGGCCGAAGGGAGACAAAGACTGTTCGCACCTTCCCGCTTTTGATCTCAGATTAGCGCAGCCTCCCTTCACAATACGAGTCTCCAGGGGGCTTCGCCGGGGAGGTCACTTGGAGCTGGCGGAAGTTTGCACGCCATTAGCCAGACGCCGAAATTGGAAATCCTAAAGCGGATTTCTCCTGCTCCGCGGGGTGGGTGCAAGGTGCGGAGGGAAGGCAGCAGCGGGGTCGGGGATGCGCTGCGGAGGGTCGGGGTTGGGAGAGGAGAGGCTGCGCTGGTCCCGCCGAAGCCTACGGGGCAACTCCTGGTCCTCTTTCCCGGGAGGAAACGGAGACTTAGCTGGGGGAAATCGCGGCGAACTCCTTGAAGTTTGTTCAAGGGGAAGGCAAGAGGGTTTGGGGGTTCCCACCGCGGCAGGAGCCCGAGGACCGGTTCCGAGCAGAGCTTGGAGAACAGCCTCGCTCCCTCAGTTGATAAGGAGCTGCAGAGCCCAGCCAAGCGCTGCACGGGGAGTCAAGCTTCTGCCTTCAGGAAACATCATCAGACTTCCCCCCTTCCCCTGTGTTTTCCTCCCCCTCTCCCCATCTTCTTTGAACGCATTACTCCCGCTTCCTTTCCTCCCTCCTCCCCCTTTCTCCATCCATCCCCCCAACCCCCGACCAAAGGGGAGATATTTTGGAGAACGCAGAGCGATCCTAGACGCTGGTTACTGCAGGGACTTCACCAAGCTGGCGCCAAGCGCTCTTAGCCATGTGCGTCAAAAATGCAATGTTAGGAGAGCTAATCACTTTAGAGGTTCCGCTCCCATCTGCGCGCAGCCAGCGCCGAGCCCCCGCTCCGCTCCTGCGGGATTAGCTTCTCTCCTTAAAGCAGGATGGGATGGGGGGGGGGCAGGAGATCCCCCTGGGAGAGGGATGGAGATGATTCCGGCATCTCCCAGAGCCAAGCGCTAGTATATCCCGCTGGGCACACGCGTGGGCACCCCGTGCCCTGCCAGCCCACGGCTCCCACGGTACCCTCCCATCCCCCCCCCGGTCCCCACGCTTCTCTTGCCACCCTGTACTGTCACTCCCCCAGGAACACTTCTTCCGATCCTGCTCGCCTCTTCCCTCTCCATGGGGCTGGCGCAGACCCAAGCGTGATGCTTTCCCCGTGAAGTGGGGAGGAGTGGGTGGGTGATAGCTCCATACTAGCCCAGGCACGGGGGTACACCCAGGGCTGCCCCCCGCCCCCTCCCGTCCCGGCGCTGCCCTGGCCCGGGCGCAGGGAAAGCCGCAGCACTTCCCGTCTCCTCCCCGCGCACCTCATGGAAGANGGCGTGCGGGACGGTGGGGGCCGGGCCTGGCTCGGGCGCTCCTCCGGGAGCGAGGGGTCGGACAACGACGCACTCGGGGTCGGGGTCGGAGCACCCAGGGTCTACCTGGCTGCGATGCGGGGGCTACCCAGAGATGCAGGACTCCTACCCTCAGCACCATGCGTGGAGCTCCCTCCCCAGCCCGCTCCCAGCATCCGCCGCTTTGGAAGCTTCTACCGGGGCCAGTGGCCGGAGGAGAACGCCCTAGAAATGCCCAGGCTTGCCATCTCGCTGGGAATGAGGATGGGGATAGGGCTGGGGGGAGGCAAGGCGCCCCCCCCCACCACCACTCCCCTCCCCNCCCCCCCCCCCGCCGCCACTCCCCTCCCCACACACTCCCCCGGTTAGAGCCGGGTGCTGCCAGCAGCCCTCCCCGGCGCTGGCTGCTCCCTCCCCTCTGATCATGTTGACATATTCACACGGCCCAGAGCACTAGTGATGCTTTGCTGCAGCGTTACAGTTTCCGACACCTTCTTTTTATAACTCGGCTCTGTCCCCCTTCCACTCGACCTGTCAAAACCACGCCTATGGAGCCACACAATTGGTCCGAAAGCGTCAAAGAGCCAATCAAGGAGGCTCCAGCTCCCTTGTAACCCACAACACATCCATACAATCTGGTGCACGCAGAGCACAGACTCACAGGGAATTCTCAGAGCTGAGAGGCTCCTTCTCCCTCTCTCTCTCTCTCTTTTTCTCTTTTCCTCTCTTTCTCCCCTCCCCTTTTTCTCTTCCTTTCTCTTTCCCCCTCTCTCTCTCCCTTTCTCCTTTGCTGAAGCGCTGCTGGAGAGGAGACAAGAGTGTAATTCTTCCAGGTTTTTATTTTTTATTTTTTTTAAGGCAGAGTGAAAGAGAAAGAGAGGGGGGAAAAAATAAAGAAAAGGAAGAGGGTGAAAGAAAGAAGAGATCCTGATGGAAATCAGGGCACCCTGACCAGCTCCTGCCTGAAGAGGGGGAAAGGCGAGGCGGAAACGAGATTTCCCTACAAGTTTTTGCTGCTGAAGGTTGCTCAGGAGCCTTCCTCGGCCGGCGAGGGAGGGGGTGGGTTTGTTTGCTTCTGCCTGCTTTCCCTCCCTTCCCAGCCTCTGCTCCGCAGCCTGACCGTACGGAGGAAAGGTGGAGGGGTGGGGGGGAGAGGGGGGCAGGAGCCAGCCGCTCAAACAGAAAACCCAGCTTCGAGCAGTCACCCTCCGCCACGAAAGAAGAGAAGGGGGATTGAGACTAAGAGAAAGAAGAAGAAGAAAAAAAAGGACCTTGACTTGTCCAGCCTTTCTGTGGCAACACAAGCAGACAGCGAACCCGGTGGATTTTTTTTCCCCTTCCTTCGGCGTTTCTTTTCCAACGCAAGGACTTCCACTCAGGAAAAAAAGCAAACAAACAGACAACAAACGCAGAGACTGAACACCAAAAAAAAAAAAGCAAGACAAATAATGAACAATCCTGTTAATCTGCTGTCCCGAGGGCTGGGGATGTGCCCCGGTTCGGGAAGTTGTAGGCTGTAGAAATTCTGCCTCTCCCCCATGTACTGTGCTCTCTAGAGCTTGTTTTTCCCCAACCTTTTTTTGTTGTTGTTGGTTTTTTGGTGCTTTATTGCTATTACTGTTTTTATCTTAATTTTTCTTCTTCATGATGTGCTGTTAGAAACCACTCCGGGACTACTCCAGCAGTAGGAAAACCGAGGAGTGGAGTGGATGAATATACCGATGAGAGATCCAGTAATCCCTGGGACAAGCATGGCTTATCATCCTTTTTTACCTCACCGGGCACCGGACTTTGCCATGAGCGCTGTATTGGGACATCAACCTCCTTTCTTCCCAGCTCTGGCTTTGCCTCCCAATGGGGCAGCTGCCCTCTCCCTTCCCGGGGCTCTGGCTAAACCCATCATGGATCAGTTAGTGGGGGCTGCAGAGACTGGTATCCCCTTTTCTTCCCTGGGTCACCAGGCAGCAGCCCATCTGAGGCCTTTAAAAACTCTGGAGCCAGAAGAAGAGGTGGAAGATGATCCGAAAGTGCATCTGGAAGCCAAAGAGCTTTGGGAACAATTCCATAAAAGAGGCACAGAGATGGTGATTACCAAATCGGGAAGGTAGGTCTGGGTCGGGGGTTCGTGCCTTTCTTCCCCCTCCCCTCTATCCTCCACTCCTCAGTCTCTGCACCCCACCAAGCTGCTCCACAGCAAGGCTCTTTCACCGGCGGCTTTCCCCATAAAGCTCCTTTCACCTGGAATCACGGAAAGTTTTAGGTAGCTGACGATTGAGCCCATCATCGGGCACCAGGCTGCAGGGAAAAGCTCAACCAGGACCGGGCCCTGCTCAGCGTGAGGGTGTGCAGGGGCGAGAGGGTCCCTTCATGCTTCACTGGCTTAATACTTTCTGGAGGAAGCTGGTAGCAGAGAGAAGAGACTTCGGGCTTGGAGAAGGAGCTGGCCTGATCGCAGCATTGTTACTCATACTTTTTAATTCCCTAAGATAAATCAAGGAAAACACTGTCTGGAGCAGGGCATGGCTGCAGGAGGGTTAGCTCAGCTCCGCTTCCCGGGTCTTCCGCTTGTGTCTCTCTCTGCTGGGATCTAGGCGTGCGTTTGTGCTGACTAATTCTAGCTGGAAATGCACAGGAAAAAAAAAAACCAGAAACAAACCTGACAGAAATCCCCCGCTGGTCCTGCAGCCGCTGCCGTGGTGGCAGGGAAGGTTTTGCAGCCTGTCCCTGTATTTATATAACCTTCCCGTGGGAATGAATGAACCCATACGGCGCGTCCCTGCTCGGCGTTTCGGCTCCGGGTGGCTTTGCCCGCCTGAAATCCTTCTCGATATTCACTACTCATTGACACCCGTGAGCTTTTACAGCTCTGCTTATTGCTGTGATGACACGCAGGGAGCAAACCCCCTTCACACTCGGGTGTTTTGCCGAGGGACTCTCTTAGAAACCTCCCAAACAATTCGCCTGTAATTTGCCAGGAGAATTACTCGAGGAAGCCACTCCTGAAAAGTCTTCTTAGATGGCCTTGTTGGAGCTTCACCTACTTACAGAGCACCAGTTGCAGGCTACAGGCTCAGGGTGAAAAAAAAATAAATTAAAAAATATATATATATATGAGTAGCAGGGAGGGGAAAAAAATATCCCCTTGCTTAAATATTTTACTGCTTTCCCGAAGTTTTCCCTGTTAATTGTGGTCAAAAGTTTTTTGCGCGAAAGCCTCGGCGAGCATTAAGGGCTCTTACATGCTGCAAAGTCATGTGTTTCCTTTTAAGCTGAGATCGCTGAATGCCAACCGCTCGATATAATAAACAGCAAATTTGTGGTATCCTGTTGCAGTGTGGAGCTGGAGCTGGGAGCGGAGGGGAGCAGGGTTTGGAGGGAGCCCTCTGCATAGAGGGATCATCCCGGGCGGCTGTGGGACAGCCTCAGCAGTCTGTCCTCTCAGGAGGGGATTTCTTCTCCTCTGCAAAGTGGGATAAACTCCCCGCTCTGCCCTTCATCGGCTAGAATAATGTGGAATATTTATTTTCCTGGGGTGCGATCTGATGCCGTTTCTTTGTTTGGAGGGCGAAAAGGAAAATAATTGCGAGATCTAAGAGCCCCAAGTGAGGCTTTGCAGCTTAGGAATGGCAGGAGGTAGGCGCCTGCTGATTTCTAGGAAACACGTCTCTCTCTCCTCCATCTCCCATCCCAGGGACCATTTTCTCTCGAAACTTTTAAGCGTTTGGGAAACCTTTTTGCTGAGGGTGAAGGGAAGCATTTTAGCTGGGGACACGGGCAGAGGACTTTTCTGCTTCTGAGAGCTGTAACGATCACTTGGTAGACAAGCTGCCGAGGTTCAGGAACTTATTTAAACGCTGTAATTAATTTTATTTCATTTTCGTCTTGTCTTTTCTTTGCCACCCCCCACACCCCCCCCCCCCCTCTCTACACATAGGAGAATGTTTCCTCCATTTAAAGTGAGATGCACTGGACTGGATAAAAAGGCCAAGTACATTTTATTGATGGATATAGTGGCGGCTGATGATTGTAGGTACAAATTCCATAATTCCCGGTGGATGGTAGCCGGCAAAGCTGACCCTGAAATGCCAAAGAGAATGTACATCCACCCGGACAGCCCGGCCACCGGCGAACAATGGATGTCCAAAGTCGTCACCTTTCACAAGCTGAAGCTCACTAACAACATCTCTGACAAGCACGGATTTGTGAGTGCCTTTTACACCTTCCCTTGCCCCGCTATTCCTCTGCCTACTGCTCGGCTGGAGCGGTAGGTCCCGGCAGCAGCTCCCGTCGGCAGCCCGAATGTGAGGGAAAAGGGGGATAAATCCCCCACTCCACTTGCACTGGGACCTGCATCTGTCCCGTTCAGAATATCCCTTGATATTTTTTTGCTCTTGCTGAGGTCAGCATTAACTACTCAAGTTTATCCTGTAACCTCTCCGTGCCATTCAGCTGAATTCAGAGAGAGATATATTAACTTTAGAGATATATTTCCAGCAGAGCCCAACTCGGTGTTTCTCAGAGCTTTATATCTCTTTCTAGATATACGTATATATTTAGTAAAGTTGGTCACACTTTTTAAGTGTAGAAAAATGATATGCATATGTGTATAAAGGTCTTTAAGGCCTAAGTACGCAAACATTCAAATATATATTAATCTGGATAACGTAAAGCAAGCCAGAGTGAAAATAAACAGGGACCAAAACCAGAGGTCAAGCTGCCCATTCATGTCTCTCCACTCCTTTACATTTACTGGGTGTGTAGAGATAAAAACTTGCCCTAAGAGTGAAATCAAACAAACCTGCTGATAAGTGCTCTGCCGATCCTTTGCCATTTCTCTCGCCATTGCCGGGAAAGCCTCTGCCGCTGAGCCGAGGGCTGCTGCTGGTGGTGGCCGCGGTTGGAGGATCTCTAATGTGCCACAGATTGCATTTGCTGGGTGTGATTTGATTAGACGATACATTTTTTGGTTGTTGTTGTTATTGCCTTTTGCAGAAGGCCTTAAGTGGATTGCGCCAAGCAATTAGACCTAGCCAAGGCTCTCGTGGTGGTGTTGCTGTTGCTGCTGCTGCTGCTTTTTTACTTGATTTTAGATCTTTTTTTTTAGTTTCTTTTTTTCACTATGAACTCAAAAGACATTGCAGCCAGAGCCCAGAGAGCTTCTCTCCTTCTGCTAGGAGAGCTCTGCTGGGATTTTACAACCCACTCCCTCCTCTCCGGGAGGTCTAGTAGAGAGCCTAACCCCGGCGAGCTGGAGCTGTCAGTGCTTTTTGTTGGATGCTGCAAAAGGCGTGTGCGTGTGTTTGGAGTGTGCTCGGCGCGGGGAGGAGGAGTGAGGGGAGGAAGGAGAGGGAAGGCAAATTAGGAGGAGAAAGTGCCGGTGGCCAGGGGTGCTGCTCCAGCTGACCATCTTCTTTCCCCCCTCTGCCCTCTCTGCTGCCGGCCGCTACCCACCGTCTCCCCAGACCATTTTAAACTCCATGCACAAGTACCAGCCCCGGTTCCACATCGTCCGAGCCAACGATATCCTCAAGCTTCCCTATAGCACGTTCCGGACCTATGTTTTCCCGGAGACTGAATTCATCGCAGTGACCGCATACCAGAATGATAAGGTAAGGAGATTAAGGAAGGATTTGGTTTACGTCTTTTGGCTTTTAAGAGAGCTTTTACTCTGCATTGTTCCCTTAAAAATCACGAAGCCCATTCCGCTCTTCTCTCTCTCTCTCTGCCTCCTCCTCATCTTTCCCCCAAAACCTCCTTGATCCAACTTTGAGAAGGTGCCGGGGAGGGGGTCGGTCACTCTCCTAACACCGACTTCAGGAAAGGCAATTAAAAAGAGTGACTGTTTAGGGGTTTGTTTTTTTTTTTCCCACTCAATATTGGTAAAGGGGTAGGTTGGGGTGGAGATCGCTGCTCTCAGTGTGGATTTAATCTAAGATGCATCAGGGAAAAAAAAGGATCGTCTCCGTGTGTCGAAAGACGGGGGGTGGGGTGGGGAGAGCAACGGGGCTGGAGATTTTGTAACTCTTCCTGGCCTTTGTGCTGTTTTAGCTCCTTTAACAGCAATTGGCAATAAGGCTGGAGCACGCAGCTGGTTCCTATTATTATTAGATTATGATATTTTATTTATTTTTTTGCATCCTGCCGTGTTTTTATTATTTTTTGTGGTGCAGAAATATGCTCTGATCAGAGAAGGGTATCTCGCTTGAGTTTAACTGGAAGTTCTGAAAAGAGCCAGGGCTGAGAAAGTTTTGCAGCGCCGCAGACGTTGTCTTTCTATTTCTGCTGGTTTATTGTCACTCGCCACGGAGGTGGCAGAGCTGGAAGAGTGGCAAATGGTGAATTTTCGGTGATTAAGTCAAGTGGAAGGAAGCAAAGAAGCCCCCCCAAAAAAGGGACTTTGATTTTTTTTGTTGTTCTGTCTATAATTTATAACCTTGCATGCGTGTGCGTTCAGCGCTGAGGGTCTGGATGTGCAGCGCCTGCTCACTGCTGCTTCTCCTGCCTCTCTCTGCCCCCTCCCATCCTTCACTGGTAAAAATTAAGGGGTGAAAAGGGGTGAAATCTCTAGCCCTCTGTCCCGGGATTCCAAAAAACCACTTCTCCCTCGGGATTCGGTCTCTTTTTCCTCTCTTTCTGCGGCCGGGCACTTGCGAGGAAACGGAAAGAAAATGTGTGTGCAGAGAGTAGACTTTGCTTTGGGACTTATCAGCAGGGCTGTTGGCCCTGCTCTGTCAGCTGGGACTGGCTCGGTTGAAGGACAGAAAGGAGCATATTTGTCTGATTGCCATGAAATTCGCCTGGAAAGTGGCGTGCGGGAGCAGGAGGGAGCCCTCGGCTCCGGCGCTGCGGGAGCGGGTCAGAAGGCACGGCCAGGATCACCTGGATTAAAAATCCTGCTGGCTTTTAGCAGTGGGTTTTCCTGCTCCCGCGTGTGCAGTGAGGGGCTGGGAGGGGGTGTTATCTCGGGGGCTGTGGTCGGTCCTGCCCAGTGCTTAACCCCAAGTCGGGATTTGCTCTTCGGGGTCATGCTCTGGAGATTCCAGCCTGCTGTGGGAGCAGGAGCAGGGCAGCAGGCAGGAGGCATCCCATCCCCTCCACCTTCATCCTGTTGTAGTGAGGGGAGCCCCGGCCAGACTTGGAATCTGCCTTCACCCATCGTACATGCAGGCACGGGGAGTTGTGGGGTGCCCTGCACCCCCCATCTGTCCAAACACAGCCATTCCCTGCGATGACCTGAATCTCTAGACAACCCCCAAGCATCACCAAAAATCCTACAGACCACCCCCTGCCTTCACCCCCCAAAAAATCAACAGGCTCCTGGCACCCCCAGAGCCTCGACGCACACGCACACGCGGAGCGTAATGCGATTATATAAAGTATTTTATTATAGCAAGGGGGTGGCCATGATTCCTTTGCGGTTTAATTATGGCATTTAAAGAGTTTTAAGCCCAGGCATAACTTGCATGGATCGCATTGCACGGCTAAATTAATTCCGATGCGGTGGCAGCAACACGGGGCTCTTTCATTGCCACCACAGCCCAGGTCACTGGCCAGCCCTGCCGGGGGACTGAGTGCAAGCTGGCTTGGGAAAACACAGGGCTTCACCCCAAAAAGCAGGCAGGGACCTTTGCCCTCTGCCCTATCCTCCTGCCAGGGTCCTGCCAGCGCTGGGAGGCACTGGGGAGAGAGTGGGTTTTGCTGTTGTGTTTTAATACAAAATCTCTTCATTTCTGCCCCAAACCCCTTGCCTATATTTTTTTTTCTCCATCTTATAGATCACTCAGTTAAAAATTGACAACAATCCCTTTGCCAAAGGGTTTCGAGACACCGGGAATGGAAGGAGGGAAAAGAGGTGAGTCTGGAGAGATTATATATTGTGCCTGGTTTGGTTTTCATGTGTAAAGCTCAGAACACAAGCAGAAGTTAAAATCACCTCGCCTGGCCTCCAACCCACCCCTCACTACCACCCCCTGCCAAAATGCATAAGGATCTTGTCATTAATAAGGCTAAATTGATTGCATGGGAATTCTTCCCTGCTTTCCACGTTGATTTTTTTACCTCACGAGATGGCTGGCCAAAGGGGTGATGGGACACTAAGCCAATATCACTGGAGAAAGAAGTATTCCTTGAGATTTTGAGAGGGAATATTACCGTCTAGTTTGTCTCTGGGACTGGGGAAGAGGGAAAAGTGAGGGCAGAGCTGATCACTGGTTGAATCTCCTCTGGCATTATCCTGGGGACTGTATTGAAAAGACTGAAGTGTGGAGGAGAAACATATAAATAAATGATTTTGACAGAGGTGTCTTGTGAATATGGAAGTAATTCATGCTAGAAGACTTCTTATTTTTTCCAAATGCAGCAGGACACAGTTTGTAGCCCAGGTAGACAGACAGACAGAACTCATTCTGATGGGACTCAAGATTTTGATTTTTTAATTATTGGAGAAGACAGAGAAAGGGATGATTTTTTTTTTTTCCTTTGATGGAGGCTATGTCTTTGTTTTGTTACAACAGGCAGGATATTTAAGCCGTTTGCACACGGGTTTAGATAATGAATAAATCTGGCTGTTCCCTTTTTTTTAACCAAAAAAAAAAGTTGGGGGTTGGGGGGGTGAAGAGCAGTAGGGGGAACGGAGGGTAAAACAAGAGGCCTTTCTCTCTGCCCAGCACACACAAACACACCTACCCCAGCTCCTCTTGTCCATCAGTGTGAAAATAAAGCCAACACTGGAGCCACAGGACGGAAATGATTTCTAATTTCTCTCTAAATATAAATAGATTTTTTACTCCGGGTTAATTGTTGTTGAAAAGATTACATAAAGTGCCTAACAAAATAACCACTTCCTAGCAATCTTAGCAACCATTAAGATGGCTCATATCTCTGGAACATCCTCGCCTTTTAAAAGCTGCTCTCCAGGGAATGCTTCCCTCTCCCCTCCGCCCCTTGTCTTTAATATCTGCCCTTGCTGAGGAGCTGCTCAGCAGCTTCCAAGAAATCTCCTCTCGTTAGCAGCCAAGTCCTGCCTGCCAGAAACGCGTTCCCCCCTCGGGGGAGGAGGGGGGGAAACCTGGGCCCTTCACTCCTTTGCCCCAGCCAGCCCCAAATCGGAACTCCAGGAGGGACAGGGGAAGGGATGAGGGGTCCTGGGGAAGGCTCCTTAGGGGAGGGGGGTACCGGGATCTGCTCGTCCAGCGGGTGCATGTGCCCGCAGGAAGCAGCTGACCCTGCAGTCCATGCGGGTGTACGATGAGAGGCAGAAGAAGGAAAACCCCACCTCGGACGAGTCGTCCAACGAGCAGACAGCCTTCAAGTGCTTCGCCCAGTCCTCCTGCCCCACCGTGCCTGCCGTCGGCACCTCCAGCCTCAAAGGTGAGAGCTGCGGTCCCCCTCCCCCCCGGGAGATCCTGGGAGCCTGCTCTGCCAGGGGCTGGACCCCAGCCTGCCCCGCGGCCCTCTGGCACCAGCCTGCCTTCCTGCCTGCTTCCCTGCCTTCTTTTAGCCTTCTTCCTTCTCTTTTTCTCTGTTTTCTCTCTTCTCTCTCTTTCCTCATGCTTCTTTCTCTTCATTCTTTCTTTCCCTTTCCCCTCCCTTTCTGCCCTCCTTGCTCTTCCCATCTTTGTCTTTCTCTCCCCTCATTTTTTCCCTTTCTTGTCCCTTTCCTACCCCTCTTTCTTGTCCATCTTTCGTTTCCTTTCTTTCTTTTATTTCTTCCCCCTCCTTTCTTTTCCCTCTTCTTTTCCCTTCTTTTCTTCTTTTCTTCCTTCTTTCATTTCCCTCTTTCTTTTCCCTCCTTCCTTTCCCTCTTCTCCTTTCTTTTCCATCTTCTTTTTTTTCCTTCTTTTCCTTTCACTCTCCTGCCTTGCTTTCTTTTCCTCTTTCCCTCTCCCTATCTTTTTCTCCCTCATTCCCTCTCTGCCCTCCTCACTGTTCCTTTCCCTCTTCCCCCGGCCTCCCTCTCTCATCCTGCTGCACGTTCATTCCTCCCTCCTTGGTTCAGAAAGGAGCCAGCTCCGAGTCAAGGGAGCAAAGACAGACCACGGGGCAAAAGTTCAGAACTAGAGTCACTCCATTAATATTCCTTGCTGAATCTGTTATTAGAGGAAGGCTCTTTCCCCTGGATACAGTCCCGAACTTTGTTATAGAAAAGTCACCCTGGGTTTCTCTCTGAGCAGGCTCGGGAGCTGTCTGCAGCTCGCTCACATGTATTAATCCATCCCGGGCCAGGGGATACAGGGGGAGGAGGAAACAACCTCTTTTTTCTGTTGTTGCTTTCCTGGTTTGTTTAAAGTCCTGCCGAGCTGAGGGGAGGGGAGCTGGGAGGGGACCCGAAAAGCCAACCAAGCAAACCAGAGCTTCGCACCTGGGGCGCTGAAATTAGGAGATGAAGTGCAGAGGGTTCCACCGAAGCTGTGCATGAGTTGGGGAGGGGGGGGAAGGAGGCGGAGGATGAGAGGGAGGTGTCCAGAGGATGATGAAGGCGTGTGTGTATGTGTGAGTGTTTTCCAAATTTGCCCATCAAAAGGCCTGAAAACTTTGGAAAAGTTCTTAGGAGACACATGCCCAAGGCCCTCCAACCCCACTGGGACGCTGCTGCTGTCTCTGCCACGGCCTGGGGGGAATGTGCTCGGGAAAGGGTGTCACTGGCCTGGGCAGCCCCCTGGAATGGAGCTGCTGGCCACGGGTCACTACCCGGGTTGGGGGGTGAGGGGCTCACTTCTCGGGCAGGGGACTCTCCATGGGGAGAGATCTCTCCTCGAGGTTTTCTCTCCTCGAGAGTGAGATATCTCTCCTCGGGGTGGGGGTCGCTCCCCGGGGCCGTTGCTTTGTTTCGCAGGAGGTTTTGCTGCGCTCTGTAAAACTCAGGTTGGCTTGGATGGGACGGGCAGTAGGAGCCGGGGGAAGGTGTATTTATTTATATAATAATAAAAATAAGGAAGTATTTACATCTCAATCCCTGGCCGGCCAGGAAGCCTCTCTACCCCCTCTCCCAACCCGAGGAGGGAGGTTTAGGGACGTGTAGCGCCGGATCCCAGCCCCAGGCTCCCTTTTGTCTTGCAGATCTCTGCCCCAGCGAGGGAGATAGCGATGCGGACAGCAAAGACGATCCTTTGCTAGAAGCCAACGAGTCAGGCAAAATCAGCACGACCACCGGCACCACCCCAGCGCCGGTCAGCTCCGCCGGGGGGGCGGCGGGAGACGACCCCCGGGAGAAGGGAGGTAGCCCCTCCACCAAAAGCCACTTTTTCCCCGGTGACTCGGCAGGGAGCCGAAGCCGAGAGAGGACGGAGAAAGCTCCTCCGGACTCTCGGCACAGCCCAGCTACTATCTCCTCCAGCACTCGGGGGGGAAGCCTGAGCGGCGAGGAACTGAAAAGCCCCCTCAGGGATGGTCCTAAAGTAGATGAGAACCGATTGCTGGGGAAGGAACCTTTCACTCCCCTGACGGTCCAGACCGACAGCACAGCCCACCTGAGCCAGGGACACTTGCAAAACCTCGGTTTCCCCCCTGCCCTGGCCGGGCAGCAGTTCTTCAACCCGCTGGGGAACGGGCACCCGCTGCTGCTTCACCCCGGCCAGTTCGCCATGGGGGGGGCCTTCTCCGGGATGGCCGCGGGGATGGGGCCACTGCTTGCTACCGTCTCCGGGGCATCCGCCGGTGTCTCGGGACTGGACAACACGGTCATGGCCACGGCGGCGGCCCAGGGACTCTCGGGAGCATCGGCGGCTGCTTTGCCTTTCCATCTTCAGCAGCACGTCCTGGCTTCTCAGGTACAGCATCCCCCCTCCACTGTATCTCTGGAGCAGGGGAGCAGTCCCTTTAGCCTCCCCACTGAGGGTTCCCACCCCCCTCTATACTCCTCGTCTCTTTTTACAGGGCCAAGTGCCAGGTTTGGGGAAAAGTCTCGGGTGGGACATTCCCGGGGTCGCACGATCGGGGGTGGCCAAGCCTGAACTCCCGGAGCTCTTCCACGTGCTCCCTGGGACACAGTGCTGGGGCCAGGCCTGTCTCCCCCCTCTCCCTAGGGGCTTGTCGGCTGCCCCGCGACTGTCCCAGCGCGGCTCTGTGGTGCGGGATGTGTCACAGACTGGGGAGAGGAGCCGCTGTT